>JAFVLL020037392.1:0-94072 GCA_021397915.2 Tor tambroides | reverse complement strand
TGAGGAGCAACCTGGCTGACCCCCGCAGGCAGGCGAATGTAATTGCAGTTAACTTCCCCTAATGTGGTGCTAACCAACAACAACAACCCAAACTACCGGAGGGGGCTCGCAGGTGCCTGAGAGAGAGCTTCCTGATTAGCCTTCTAATCTCGGAGAGTGTGAAGAGCGTTTAGAGAGCCAGCGGTTCCTCTGCCGGTTCGCCAAGCCCCCCGGTCGGCTCTCCAGATCCGTTCTGGTAGGGAACAAACGAAGCGACAAGAGCCAAGAAGAGGAAACAGGCTCGGAGGACAAAAGCAATTGGGAAAAGCTGGTGACAAACTGGGAGGGAGATAAAAAAGACAGCACACACTGTACGCGAGATACTGCCGGTGTGTTTTCAAGTCGTCAGGAGGGAACTGGTTGGATTCTAGTCTTTGTTTAACCTGGCATGTGGTTAGTGCCAGGTGATGTGGCCTCCGTGACCTGTCAGCCGCCACAGTGGGGCTTGGGCCCGTCTCTGGCACGCAGACGGCCAGCAGGAGCTCTCGCACGCTCGGTTTACAGTGTGATTCCTCACCTCTCACGGTAGTTAGGTTGTGATTCATTCTCTCTGAGTCTGAGTTGTTTTGTTTAATGAATAGAGTTGCACATTGCCAATACCGCTAGATGGGTTTTTCGGTTGCAGGGAGATAGCAGGGGGGCTGGAGAGTAACCATCAGCAAGCTGAGACTCGGCAAGCGTGTGTGCGGGTGCTGGTGATAAAGTGCCGTTGCCCACGCGTGGTATCGGGGATGGACCGGGCAGCGGGATGCCCGCCGGAGAGGCAGCTACACACCCGCGCTGCGATCTGGAGTGCAAAGAGAACATGTCTTGCTGTGAACAATCTGTACTGTCTTCGATGCTTTCTCTCTCTCTCATTCTGTTTTGTACAACTCTTGCTCAACCTTTGCCTGCTTCATTTTTAGTGGCAATTTGTAAAACACAGACCTCCAGTCACCTCTCCCCCATCCCATAATGCCTCTCTGCGTGATTGGTTCACATGTGCCCCTGTCACATCGCTGCTCATTCTGTAGCTGCGAATCTTCTCTCTAAGGACTGCAAATGCGGCGGTAACCAAGTTGACAGATGTGTAGTGACATTGTGCATTTTTGCAACATTGCTAAAAACAAAATAGCGACTTAAGTCAGTCTAGCGAGGCACCAATGTAAACAGGTATGTAAATATCAAAAATGGAAAAAAACAACAAAAAGAGCAAACTTGTCAAAATATGAGATTCGCATTTGATTTACACTAGTAATTTTTTTTCTGAATGTTTAATTTAATAATTACAGTTATAACTGTTTACCACATCGAGAAATTATGACCACATTTTAGTGCCAAGTTAAAATATATTTTACAAAAATCTAAGATTTTAAGAATAAAGCCATAATATCATAGTATCATAACAGTCGTAATATTCTGAAAATAATCAAAAAAGTATGGGCTCTATGATAATGGTTAAACTGATAATCACAATTTTTTTTCCTCAAAAATTATAATTGCGATTATTAAGAGCTTAAATTCCTATGCAGGGTTTATATCGCCTCATGTAGTTTTCTGATTTATTATATTTATCATATAATATTAACAATCTCAACATTCTAAAAACTGGTAAAACCTAAAGAAGCGTCTATCTAAAGCTAAAACAGTGAAATTCATAATAATAACAGGCTACATTATGTTTCCAGACTTTGCATTATGGCACAGAGGTTGCATAAGAACATTTATTCAGCATAGTCACAAACAATATAGCCGATATTCATGTTTGAATATCAGCTGATATATTATTCTCTTTATCCATGTAAGAGAAAAGCTCTGATTGGGGAATTTAAACTCTTGACGTCTGGGAACTCAAAGCATGAAAGCTTGTGAAAACTTGCTAATGCAAGATAATGAAAATATCAAATGGGGGGGAAAAAAATTAGGATAAACATCCAGCGGGCAAATGATATAGACAATTATATCTAATTATTAGAGAGAAGCAGAATTCAAGATCGAGATTAAAATTCGCAGCCCTATAAGAAAGTTGTACAGTATCATGATATTGATACTGTATATTATGATATTATTCTCATGAAAAGCCGAAAATGAAGAACCAAGTTGGGGAACCACATTTCATAGAAAAACACGTTTTTATTATCAAAAAATATTACTATAATCTCATTTCAATTTTGTTCTTGAAATCTTAAGATTTTTTTATCTATTTGCTATCGCCTACTGAAATTTCGGCATCATGAAAAACTCACTTCTCGCAGAAAGTTTCTCTCAGAGCAGAGTTTTTTTCCTCATCTGTCATAATCCTAACACATTCGTTTCACAACTCATTTTCTCTCACCCAGCAGAATAAAGCCCTGTTCTCTCTCTCTTCCACCTGTCTTTCCCTCTGCCTTCTGGGTTTATGTCCCCCATCAGCCGCCGACCTAAAACAGTGTGATAACATCGGCGTAAAAGAACGAGTGAAGCAAGGAAAAGCATTGGAAGAACAGATGAAGAAATCATTCTTTCCCAGCCCTAACCCCCTCCCAAGTCCCTAATGTTATATTCTTATCCCATTACATCCCACCCTCCAATATGCCCCCTGTCCAGTGCTTTGCTACATAATCTCTTCATCTCCAAACGCTTTCTTTTAATATGACTCTGGCCGTCCCCTGCGCAGCCCTCCTGCCTGTTTGTGTTCTTCCGTTGTACATCACTGGGGGTCGCCATGACAACATCACCCTGACAACCATCCCTCCTCCTAAATGTTCCACTCGTTTGCATCTCATTTGCATGTTGTCACAGCAACCAGCCGCATTTGACTTTGACAATAAAGGGGTTGGTATAACCCCTGCCATCGCTCTTTACCCTGACCCCCAGCTTTTCGATTCTCTCACCCAGCGTGACACGCTATTTATTTTTAATTCCTGTCATACACTCTTTCTCTCAAGTCTTTTTCTCTTTTATTTCTCCAGGCAGGCTTATGAAAGCATTTAGCTCATAAAAAATCGATCAAAAGTTGGCTGAATCATTTATTTCCTGTCAAATCAAATGTTGGGCTTTTTAACCTGCTTTTGCTTAACACTTCTGGTCACGTCACAACTCTTTTGACTAATTTTCCCATCATTTCTCATTTTGTCTCAGAGTTACACACACAAACCCTCGCGTTTTGTCCCAAGACTGAGGTAGTCCATCCCTTTTTTCCCCCAGAAGCTCCAAACACAGCTGCTACAAAATGACTTACTTCCCTACTACAGGAGATACAGCCAATTCCGTCATTTGCATTCCAGCTCCGCAGAGACACACAAACACACACATGCACACACACGCTGGCATATCACTCCAGAGACTACCTCAAGCAGCTGTGAAATTAGTTACACGTTTTGAATTTGTCATTTTGAAATATTTTGTGTGCATTTAGGTGACTAATGAAATGCTGGCTGTTTTTTTAAGACAAGGATTTCAGTTAAGCCCCTTTGCCGATAAATGCGGGCAGACGTGTGAGAGGGGTGACTAATGCATTTGGTCCTTTCGAAGTGTTTACAAACAAGAAGCAGCTACGCTGTCAAGTCACTGACCACTTCAGGTGTTCAAGTAGGATGGCTGAAGGAGGCTGACTGTTGTGTAATCTTCATCACGGTAGTTTACGTTAAGCACTGAACAGCTCCACAACAAGCACTACTGAAATGAGGAGCACAAGCGGAATGCAAAACAGCCATACAACTACTTATTTAATATGCTGAAGTGCATGCTGGGCCGTGGGTGCACGAATGTTTTCAGTGGTCTAGGTGCTCATATGTATGTGATTATATCTGCACACAATGATTATATTTCTTTCTTTATGACTCCTTCAAGCAACCAAGAAGAGAGAAGGAAAAGGCAAATGCAGGAGGAAATGATTGAGATAGAAAGAGAGAAAGGCTAGCTGGAAACAGAGAGAGCTTTATGAAAACAGACAGGTGTCTGCTTGGAGAGAGTGGACATGAGGATAGAGACAGAGACAGTAAAGGGGTGTCGCATTGACAAAGCAAAGAGAAGTTAGAGATTTTTAGAAAAATATCCAATAATGATGCAGCAAATTTAAGCAGAATATTTTATGCAAATGAACATTGTTGCAATGCAGCGAGCACCAATAGGAGTGAGGAGAAGAAAAGGGATCCATCAAATGATTGGTGTCGTTACTCCTAACTAAAACGATTAAAAATAATTGATATAAATTTCAATTTTTATAACTGAAATAAAACTGAAATTAATTTAAATGGAAATATTAGATTTGAAACTTAAATGAAAAATAAAAATGTTCTGATGCCAACTACCTGAAACAAAACTAGTTATATTTGTATACAAGTATACAAAAATGTAATTCAAATTATTAAAACTAAAACTGAAATAAAAATAAAGCTAAACAGAAGTATTGATAAAAAAAATAATAAAAAGTACAAAAGCACAAAACAAAATTACTAAGTCTTAAATTAAAATGAAAACTTAAAATCTAAAAAATAATAGCTAATTCAAAATATTAATAAAAAATATATTAGTAAATATACAATACTAACATAACGCTGCACCTAAAACAGTTGAATACAGATTTTGCATATAAACTCATGTCACACCTATGGGTTTACTCAACATGGTAATCATGTTGGCCAACTTATACAGTATGAAAATAAAATAAAATAAAATAAAATAAAATGGGTATAACATTTTATCAGCATTTTTCTGTATTCCCTGGGAATCAAACTCATGGCCTACTACCAAGCACTACTGTTCAAGCAATATGAACACCAATCAAATGTTCTCCTCCTCCATTAGAGGATGGTCCTTGGCCAAAATAAGCTGAAATGTGGACCAGACATTTTGTTGTTTATTCGGCATCCTGGCAACTAGTGTGAACAGGGCTTAAGGCGTGTGTTCCTGTGAGAGAGTATGCCCAGCCTAAGTGGATACTGAATAAAGACAGATGAAAGGAAAGATGTTTAAGTAGACAGTGGGATTTGATATGAAATAAATAGATGAATATGAAACCTCCTCACTGTGGAGACTGTCCTTGTAGGCACAATAATACAGAAGTCCCAATGAAACATGTCTACAATAGAAATCAATAACATGCCCATTCTTACATAGGGCTGCAGGTTTAGTGGAAAAAAATAGAGCTCTGGCTGTTTGGAGACTGAACATGATCAAGGCTAAGTGATTCAACTGTTCATTTCTGCTCTTCTGAATGGACAGGCACAGTCTACAACCCTGAATAGCATTGTCAAGCATCTAAATATGAACATGAACCATGAAACTAAGTCAGGAAGAAAGAAGAAAATGGAATAGGATACCTGAAAAGAGTCACTAAAGAAAAATTATATCAATAAGCCATAAGAGGGGAAGCACTGCAGTGATTTTACTATGGGGTGTTGTTAGGCATGACACAGACCGCTTTAAATATGAAAAAAAAAAAAATAAATTACTGAAATGCACTGCCTGGCTTATTGCTCTTTTATAGAACAGTAAAGAGATAGCAATATGTTCAACAATTATTACATTTATTAACAGTAATAATCATAATAAAACATTCTTCTGCTGAGTAATACATTACATTAGCCAAAACAAAGGCTGATTATAGTTACTAAGCAACTTGGCAGACTAATACATATCATGTCTAAATATGCCTTTAACACATTTTGTTTTAAATAAACTTAAAATGTATTGTATATAATATATACATTCTAAAAAAGTTTTTTTTTTAATTGTAAATGAACAGTACTTATTTTATATTAAATAATAAATGTAAAAATAAAAGCATGAAAGCATAGAGCATAGATAGGTTTCAGCTAGTGTGGGTAAATCACAGCTTAAAGCATTTCTTTCAGAGACTAAATTATGTGCTTTATAAAAAGCATCTTAAAATAAGAGCAGATGTGATGTCTGCCTAAATGTCTGGTTTAGGATATTGGAAGAATATTTGAGGATGGAGAATTGAGGACATGAAAGAGATATTTTGAGTGATGGACAAAACACGCGTGAGTGTGGGATTTGAGAGAGGAGGGAAGGTTTGAGATTAACACAATGATTGACAGGAGGTTAAAAACTCCCCAGCGGAGGAATAATATTCATAACCCCTTTCGCTATTCAGTTTCATTTCACTGTAATTCTCCCCTATCTGTGACTGCCAAAGCACTCTATCACTCCACTGCCATCATCCCTCGCTCGCACTTGCTCTCTCTCTAGTGCGCTTACACAAACTGAATGTGAAAGTAAATGATGTAAGAATGCTGTCTGTGAAAATGCACTGTTAGCTAAACTCACAGCGAAGGTTGACATCTCTGACAAACATTTCAATCTCAACACAAGCAGCTCTGCAGAAGCAAATCACCTGAAACACACCATACCCAAACCTGCAATGTAATGCCTCAACATCGTCTCATCTTCCACTGTCTACACAATTTTCACAACTCTATATTTCAATCTCTATCTTTTTCTCATACCCCACATTCCATCGAAATGGAAAAAGGGTATGAGAAAACCTGAGGCGACCTTTTCACTCGTGTTTCCGTTGCTGAACTCTCTAATTTCTCCCGGATCTCTGCAGAAAATCATACTGACTTAAAGCGCACGTCCATCCTGCTAAACAATTCTGGTATCAGGCATTGTTGTGTTGTACTGCTGAGAACTACTCGTCACAAGCGTTAACACCTTAGCTAGCAAGCCAAACTGTTGGAAAACTTTAGTTCACCCAAAAATGAAAATTCTCTCATTAATTACTCACCCTCATGTTGTTTCCAACCTGTACGACCTTTGTTCATCTTCGGAACACAAATGAAATCTGACTGTTTTCTCTATCAAGTTCGAAGCCCAGAAATTTAGTAAGGACATCGTTAAACTGGTCCATGTGACATCAGTGGTTCAACCATAATGTTATGAAGCTACGAGAATACATTTTGTGTGCAAAGAAAACAAATGTGCCGCGGTGCTCTCGTGTATGGCAGCAGAGACTGACCTGGAAGAGAAAAAAAATCATTGAATAAAGTTGTCATTTTTGTTTTCTTTTCGCACAAAAAGTATTCTCGTAGCTTCATAAAATTAAGGTTGAACCACTGATGTCACAATAACTATTTTATCGAAGTCTTTACTACCTAGGGCTGCACGATATATTGCATGCGATTGTCATGCGCATCTCGTCAGTAAAGCCGGTTCTGTGATTATTAATAAATCTCCATCACCTGTTTTCAATTGGAACGGCATTTAATACACAGAGCCGTAGTTCACCGACAAGCTACGCAATTCGCGCTCAGATGAATCGCCTGCGATACTGAACGTGATATTGCGTAGCTTGTCAGGGAATTAATACTTTAATTATAGAAATTAATACTTTTATTTACTAAGGATGCTTTAAATTGATCAAAAGTGATGATAAAGACATTTATAATGTTACAAAAGATTTCTATTTCAGATAGATGCTGTTCTTCTGAACTTTCTATTCATCAAAGAAACCTGAAAAAATTCTACTCCGCTGTTTTCAACATAATAAATGTTTTAATAAATAATAAATAATAATAAATGAGCAGCAAATCGGAATATTAGAATGATTTCTGAAGGATCATGTGACTGGAGTAATGATGCTAAAAATTCAGCTTTGAAATCACAGGAATAACTAGAAAACAATTATTTTAAATGGTAAAAATATTTCAAAATGTTACTGTTTTTGCCGTATTTTGGATCAAATAAATGCTAGTCTCAGCCTCAGACGTCACGCCCACGGAACGCTGGCTAAACATCTGATGCATATGGCACACTTTTCTGGAAACGCTTCAGGAGTTTCGAAGTCGTCATCTTACTGGTTGAATTAAACCGGATTTCCGGGAGATGCAAGTGTCGTGTTTATTTTCGAAACAAAGATGCCGTGGCGCCAAACCCCCTCACGAAAGAAGAAAGCCGTCGTGTTTACAAATGTGAGGACGAACGCTTATCAGGGTCAACTAAACGCTGGATTTTCAAAAGTATGTGAAATATTTAAAGTTTGCGGCATAGAATCTTTAAAATACATCCGAGTGTTTCACACACCGGTTTGTTATTGTGGCAACATTTCCACGCCCCGAAACGTGACGCTAAACGAAATGAACTATGATTGGTTGTTTGACATGTCGGTCAAACGGCCTCATGGGCGGGCCTTGGCCAATGAAAGCGGACATCTATTCCAGACTGACGGATGAAGGTCTGTCTACGTGAGACTAAATAAATGCAGGCTTGGTAAGCAGAAGGGAATTCTTTAAAAAAACAAATCTTACTGTTCAAAAGCTTTTGACTGGTAGTGTATGTTAGCCTATAGTTTGAGGTTAAAGATATTAATATTAATAAGATGAGTCTGAGATGTTTATTTGACAGCGATTTCACATTTCTTGTTTGTATGAAGACTAAATACAAATAAAAGGACATTAATTGAACATTAATTTATTTGTGCTATTTTTTTCCCCCTAAAATATTATATAGTTTTATAGGAGGAGTTCATAGACTTGGCAAATTAATTTTTCATAAGTTTGTAGGTACAGACATCTGTTGTGGGCATTCCTGGCAGTTTTTGTGAAGCTTTTTTAAATAGTGTTCATATCGATATCGGAATTATATCGTATCGACCGAAATTAAGAAATATATTGATATAAATTTTGACCATATCGTCCAGCCCTAGAAGAGACAGAACAAAAACAACACAAATTGCAGAGACAACAAGAACAGACGCCCACATTGACAAGCGCTTGTGTGAGGAGGTTCAGAGACACATGAGAACAACATTTTTATGGCTCAAAACTTCTGGAGAGAAATAGCACAGACACTGGACAAAGGTTACACTTTCTACTACGAATGTGTCAAGTGCCTGTGTTCACGCATGCTATCAAGTGGACTATACTTCAGAATGCTAAGCGTTCAGCTGTATGCGTATGCTAGCAATACACATTAGAAAGCAAAGTATACAGTACTTTGGGCAGCGTAGCTAACTAGCTGAGCATAACTAGCACTAACTGATTTGAGTTTAAAATATTCTAGCTGAGCCCCCAGCGTGAGTTTTTTTAGGCGACCGTTATTTTAGAATGTATAGCCTTATTGTTTCCATGGCGACGCGTCATGCTTCTCATGTGACACACCGCAGCCACAATAGCGCTGTATGACACATGTATCGCTTTTATTTCGTTTTTCCTTTTTTGATTATTAAAATTCACAAACATACTCACTATATTATGAAATATCTGATATTCCGATTCTGAAATATGTGCAAGTAAATGTATTTGGTAGTTTAAATACTTTTATAATGACCGTGTTAGTTGATCTATACCGGGTGATGGGCGCCGCCATGTTTGTTCGCGCTGAATCCGAGCTGTGGGATTAACAACATGTAAATTCATCCTCTCCTCCCGAAACACGTTAAAGTAAATCTCCGGTTAAACTGGGAGAAGAGCAGGGTAAACTTTAAAGTTATCTACACAATCTGTATACGATATCAATAAAACATGTTGTCAGATTATATTTGTAAGGATCATTATTGCTACTTCCATAGACATCAGTGTGTATTTTACAAACTATAAATGTATGGTTTTGCTTACTTATGTGTATTTAAATGTCTGAAACCTAAAATAAGCATTATATGGTTGAAATCACAAATATTTGCGATAATATGACAAGCGCTCAGTGCGTGCGACCTGGCTCCGCGCCAGCCAACGTGCGAAAGCAGATTTGAATTCAGCGGTTGATGACGTGACGCACTGAATGTTCTAATCACACCGGTGTGATCGTACGCTCCAGGGACCAGCCACGACTGATCACACCGGTGTGATCGTACGCGTTAAAGGGTTAAAAAGTTCTTTGGATTTGCTAAATCAGCAATTAGGGATTGTAGAAAAGGAGTAGGACAGGGTTCCTCAAATCTTTCCCTGGAGGGCCAATCTGCTGCAGAGTTTAGCTCCAACCCTGATCAAACTCACCTACCTGTGATTTTCTAATGATCTTGAAGACTCTGATTAGCATGCGCAGGTGTGTTTGATTAGGGTTAGAGCTAAACTCTGCAGGAGTGGGCCAGATTTGAGGATGCCTGGAGTAGGATCTTGAGCAATACTGGCACAGAACAAGTTTTTTCTTTGGAACTTCCTTTTGTGTGGTAGAAATGCACAGAAAGGTTTGAGAGTGGGCACCAGCCCTGGAAACTTTCATTGTGAGTAGAAAACTGATTTTTTTTTTTTTTTTTTTTTTTTTTTTTTAAATGTCATACCTATCACGTCTTCCAAAATCTTACTCCATTTTCTGTGCTCACATTTCTGGATGTGTCTCATATACGTGCACCCCCCATCCCTTCCCTCCACCATCCCTTGATCCCCCAGGACACAATTACAGTTTTCCCCTGGATACAAACTAATTAGCTAAAAAAAAAAACTCCCACGAATGAATAAATAAATAAATGAGGGGAAGGGAGCTAAATAAATGCTAATCCTTGGCGCAGTGCTCAGACACATGGACAGAGGGACACTACAACAGATTCCTTCACACACACACACACACACATACACATACACTCACAGACTGCGGCAGGGTGAAGCTGTTCCTGAAGCGCAGCGGGATTCTGTAGTAAATCACCACACCTGTGCGGTGTAACCTGTGCGCACCGCCTCTCTCTACCCAAGGGAACAAACGTCCCACTTAAACACTTGTATAAAAGCTTCTGCAGGAAAACAAATGTGCGTTGGGAGAAAAAGCTCTTAATAAAAGATGCTAGACTGAGACAGAGCAGGGAGTTTAATGCCTCTAACGGCACAAGCTAAAGCAGCCCTAAACAAACATATTTTAATAAAGACTAGCGCTAACACTAACAGGTCTATGTTCGGTGTGCATTAGTGGATAATATAATCGAGGCTGAGGAAGGATGCTAATTATGAGGAAGCTTTGGGAGCCATTAGCTCTTCCGCTATGAATAAAAGAGGACGAACTAAACTGACAAGTGTACATAACTCACGGCGCAAATGCTAATGCCACGGGACTCGCTAAACACTCACGGCAACCTGCCATTGAGCCGTGATCAGTTTTGCGCTTCTATTATAACCGTTAAACATTGGAATCGATCCGAAGATCCATGTTTCCATCAACACCTGAGGACCACAATGACCCGGGGGCAGCTTTGCATTGGCCGCCATTTTGATATTCATGATTTTGCGTCAGCGGACCAGAGCTGGAGAGATATTAATGGCATGAGACGATCTGAACTCGGCTCGAAACGCTTCTTTAATAATGGCTAGACTAACGAAGTGCGGGGAGCTCCAGTAAATGACCCCAGTAGATCCAGCACCATTTTCCTTTAATGGACTTTAATAAAACAGCATGATGGTCCCTTTATAAATCCTCTGTCAGAGGCAGGTGTGGAGGCACAGCAGGGGCAGCGCTTCAAAAATCGCTAAGCTAGGGATGTGGAACGAGGAAAGGCTGCTTAGCTGCGCTACTGAAGATTTGCAGCGTTGCTTAATGAATGTTAGGCTAACTCGGATGCTGTGGGAGTTTAGCAACGAGACGCACAAAGTGCTTTATTACTCAACTCTTAAGCGAAGCAGGGGAGATGGAGGGAGTGGGAGAGTTGGAGAAACGTGGAAATGGGTGAAGAAAAATGCAGCTGGGTCATGTTCCTTATGTAGTGCATTTTAATGTCCCCACCATATACTGTAAATCTTAAAGGGATAGTTCACCCAAAAATGAAAACTCGTGTTATTCCAAACCTGTACGATTGCCTTTCTTCGGTGGAAAATAAACGAAGGTATTTTGAGAAATGTTTCAGGTTTTTTGTCTATAGAAGTCAATGATCACCAAAACTGTTTGGTTCCCCACATTCTTCAAAATGTCTTCATTCATTGTCAACAGAAGGAAAAAGAACATTTTCATCTTTGGGTGAACTATATCAAGAAAATATTGAACTTAAAAAGGAAGTCAAATCATTTTGGCAGAAATCACATACACACATCTACTCGACCTTCAAGCTGACAACCTCATGTAAATTAACTTCAGCACTTTATTTCCATCCTTTTATTTCAATCCTGTCAGGAATACTTTTCATTTCTTTACTCCTACTTGTTTCTATCGTTTTCGTTCATATTAAATAAAGTATCACATTATAATCAAAAAAGTTTCAATCCTAGTTTGACAAAAGAATGTTTTTGAAAGTCTGTTGTGTCTGATGACATCCATCCGAGTGCAACGGATTATCAAAAAAGAAAAAATGTAGGATGGGGACTTGGGTCTATACATCGGTTGATGATTGCATTTTGAGATGTGTGTGATGTACTAAAAAATGGAGGCAGGTTTAAATTCAAGCTTACGGGCAATTTTAAGAAAGGGGCGGAGTTTAAGCAGACTAAATGATTGGAGAAGTCCAGCATACATCACCAAAGAAAAGTATGTCATTTAACTGGAAAACTGACATTTTTATTAAATATTATGAGCTCAAAAAAATAAAATAACTTGGTCTCACTTTATATAAAGTGGCCTTAACTACTATGTCCTTACATTTAAAGTAATCATTTGATACTATGCACTTATTGTGTACATACATGTTTCTACATTGTACTTTTAAAAAATAGCTGCATGTAATTACATCTGTAATTATTTTCTGTAATTACATTTATAATTACACCCTACCCAGACCACCAAACATGTCCCTAACCTTACCCGTATCCCACCTCAATAGCAGCAGAAGTGTTTTGCAATACAGTATGAACACAATAAGTACATTGTACTTATTTTTTGATGTAAGTACATAGTAGTTAAGGCCACCTAATATAAAGTGGGATCAAAAACTTATAAATGGATGAATCATTCATGACAAGATCAACAACACGCATTTAGAAAACAGATAAAATTTAATTCCGTGATGACTTCAATAAAACTAAAACAACAACATAGGCATATATATCTGTTAAAAATTACAGAGCTAATAACAGGAATAATGCAGCTACGCTTTGACAGGCTATGTATATGTCATCTTTGTCATGACTGGTAGATCATTAGAGAGATGGGTGGAAAAAGACTA
The DNA here is from genome assembly GCA_021397915.2 of Tor tambroides. NCBI lineage: Eukaryota > Metazoa > Chordata > Actinopteri > Cypriniformes > Cyprinidae > Tor > Tor tambroides. The sequence goes on along the minus strand of JAFVLL020037392.1, from coordinate 81,036 downwards.
TGTGTCACTCTCCTGTGGACCAGCCATTAGAGTCGGAGAGGGTCACCACTCTTTCCCGCTTTGTTTCTCTCTCTTCACATTTACCGCCTATCTAGGTCATTACCTTTTATCTTTTCCTTGAATTTCAGTCATTTTCTCTCTCGCTCAGTCTCTCTCTGTCTATCAGGTGAAGTGTGCAATATTATTAATAAGATCTCATGCACATTCCTATTGTTGTCCTCCATTAGTGTCCTCTAATGCATATTAATGCGACCGCTGCCATAACCTGACCTTGAAATACCGACACCTTAGCGACACGTGCACATAAACATACAAAACCCAGTCAAGAGGCCCCGCCTCCACCCGTCCGTTACCCTAACTCTTAACCCCAGTCTATATTACATCTCCATGGTGACCGGTGCCTGGCAACAGCTGGAAGAGAGCGGCATTCATAGCAATGCAATGTGAGGCAGTGATGTCATGGCCCGGTTACCTCAGACTCAAGGGGCTATTATTGCTGCTCTTATGGGAGATGTTTGAACATTATGTATTCGCCACCCCGTTACCACGGCGATCCATCGCAATCACCATCGAACTCGGACCTCGATTTGTCTTCATTAGGGAGGCCTCGGTGCCGTTTTGTTCGGTACTCTATCCCCACTTCACTGTCATTCATTCCGACCTCTGGTCTCGCTCTTTCCTCCTTCGTTCCTCACACGCTTTTCTCGCCGCTTCAATCAAGACTAAGTAATGCGGTCACCGGCTATGCACACGTAAGTACGCTCGCATTGTGTAGCTGCACACTCAATACACACACAAAATCAATACCGTATGGGTTCACCTTAAAGTAAACAAGTATACGGTGACCAGCAACCCCCCCCACCTTCTCTTTCTCTCTTCCTTCTATACAAGCACACTGTAATCTCAATGCTCTCGTAGGACTGTGACCTTTTTATTCAAACGGACACAGTGAAAACGCATTAAGTAATGAAACCCTTAGGGCACCTATACACTGGAGTGAGCACCGAAAATTACGTCTGAAGAAATGTTGAAACTTGGCGCATGAGTGTAGATTTCAGCTGATGACACAAGTGTTTAACACAAGTGTTACATGATGTGGAGCTTTTTTTTAACTGATACCAAAACATTTTTATAGATATTTTTGTTTCATAATTTTATATATAATTATACATTATAAAATACGATTAATAATGTTTATTTATATGAAACAGTACCTTTTGTTCGCATCAAACAAGTTCTCAAAACAAAGCCCAAACCAAAACAAAAACAAAACAAAAACCAGAACAAAACTAAATCCCTAAACCAAACAAAAAACAAAACAGAACAAAACAAAAACATTTCAAATACTGCAGATGCTATCAAAGACTATAGTCATAACACATAGCTCTAATTTAGAATTAATGGTGCTTTCTGATTTGTGAATTTCATTTGTACTTGCAAAATGATGCTTTGTCATGTGAACAACAGTTGAGAAATGTTAAGTTGCTGCAATGTGTTCCGCTAATCAATGGGAATTTTAGAGAGGCAGGCCAAGAAATCCCAATAATTTTATTCCCGTCTGACTTCAAATTGACCCACACAAAACAAATTTTGGACGTTTATATCAGTCAAACACTCTCAAGCTTTTTCTAGTGTAGGCGGCATTATACACACAAACATCTGCGCCTGCAGCTGTACGTAACCTGAGCGCTCGCTTATTGATGTTATTATTATTATTATTATATAATTCTTGGCCTTCAAGTTCACTCCTGATTTAAATAAAATCAAGAGAGAGCGAAGAGAGGGAAAGAGAGAGAGGCGTGCGTGATGATAGAATTGTTGAACTGTATCTTTTCAAGTATGCGCTTCCTTCCCCCAAATGATTAAAAATGACTGTCCTATAATAAGCTAGTTTGTGTTGACAGCAGCCTAGCTAAAAATGAATAAAGGCTTTCTAAAGCAACTCAACTTTTAAATGAAAAAGAGCATATGGCACATACAGTGTGTACTAACTGTGGCAGTGTGCACATCTTCTGTTGAACGTTTATTCAGTACTTTAAAGATATCAAATCCATCATTAAAGGGATAGTTCACCCAAAAATGAAAATTCTGTCATTAATTACACAATCTTACATCATTCCAAACCTGTAACACAACGTTTGGAACAAAAATGTAAATATTTTTAATGAAATCCGAAAGTTTTCTGACCCTCCATTGACAGCAACACAACTGACAAATACAAGGTCTTACAGGTTTGGAAGGACATGAGGGTGAGTAATTAATGACCGAATTTTCATTTTTGGGAGAACTAGGCCTATCCTTTTAAATTGCAAGTATAGCTTTATTTCCTTACTAGTTTGGGGTGGGACATATCAAATGGATCTTCCCTGTTTTGTTAAATAGTCAACAGAATGCAGTTTCTTTACCGAAGTGATGGAAAGAAATTGTCAAGAACTGATAGATCCTGCTATACCATTTATATTGTGGTATATCTGCAGCGTAATTTAAAATTAGTTTACTCACCAAACTGTCTCATAGATGGACACTTCCAGTGAAGAAAGCGTAGTTGACTATAATGGAAGTGATTCAGTTTTGACACATTGTGCTAAGCTGCACACATCCAGAATAGGCTCAAATTAACTGTGGATTGTTTATGCTTGCCAAGCAATGTTGTGACCTGCCATTTGTATGGATTTTACCTGATGACACCATCACAGGTGTTTCTAACTCAAGAGTTGAATAACGCAAAGCTGTTTTACCGATACCGATTTTATCATTTATTTATTTTAATAAAATAGTACCTTTTGATAGGCAAAAGTTCTCAAAACAAAAACTAAACTAAATAAAAATTTAAAAAATAAAGCATAAAATTATATTACATTCAAAATAAAATGATTTTGATAAAGTCCACCCTTACAATAACAACACTGCAGATGCTAACAAAGATATGGATGAAGCTGGCACATAACTCTAATTTTGATTCATGGGGCCTAAAGTGTCTTATTTAAACAAAATGATGGTAGACAGCAGTTGACAGATAGCGAGTTCCCCTATGAACATTCACCTTGAAATTAAAAATGACAGAGAAAGTGTTCAAACAATTTGATGCAACCAGGAGACAAAGAGCAAATTTTAAATTCGTTTTTGGCACATCTTATTTGTTAATTAATGAGTGGGTGATGTTCCCAGTGGCATTCTTGTGGAGTTCTCAATGTGAAATCTTGCAAATCTGGCGCCCCTGCACTCAACTGCACATATTTGAATGGGCTTGAGTACCGAAGAACACAAAAACCATCAAGTGTACATAAACTCACAAACACAACACTTTCTTCTCTCCTCATAACAAGCCTTTGCTCCAGCGCACACATGGTGACATTTAAAGGGGGACAGAACAAGGACACAGTAATTGCGCAGCAACGCAGAATGTGTGTGTGAACAGGAGGGTTGTGAATTATCAAGCACATGTGTTGCAGCTCACGCAGATGACAGCATTATTCTCCGTGGAGCAAATTGCCTCATTTCCGACCCATTTAAAAGCCAGCTCATCCCCATCAGCAACATACAGCAAAAATTACACACACGAGCACGCTCACATTCGCATAAACTGTCCATTTAATTACCACAAAGCTTCCACCCACTCACACACACAACTTCAGCCCCGCAGTTGCATGGTACTCACTGCCTCGGGACAGAAAGTGCTGCTGAAGACGGACAGTCAGCCAAGAGGACACGCAGAGGGTGTGTATTAGTGTAAAAGCCCATAAAATTGTTTTATCACTTGATCAGATGTTCATTAGTAAGCTGCGTACCTGCATGTGTGATTTCCATGCACACTGAATGTGTTTATTGCAGTGTGGCGGCCTATAGTTCAAGTCGGAATGGGGAATAAATAGTGCTTTGTCACCAAACCCATAAATCCAGCTGTGTCTCACCTATGCTGAATGTGCATTCATGAGGTGTCTTTGAGGTCAGGAGGAACACAACACAGTCAGGCAGCCACTTAATCAATGACCACCTGATGCCAGGCCTTTGGACCAACCGGCCCCTCGCACGGACCATTCTTTCACTCATACCAGAGCTCTTTTTTGTGAGTTTTTTGTACCCTTAGGAGTAATATATTTCATGGAAATAACATGTTTGAATACTATTGTTGTAGTACTATAGCATTTTTAAAGTACCTTAAGAGTACCACATACAAGGTCTGATACCACTGTCTTTAGGTAGATCCATTGCAAATTATGTTATCTACATAATAAGTGAAAGTAAAAGAGAAAGGTTTAATTGTTAAAAATATATTTTTTTAAAAAATATGATATTAACACTAAATAAATAAAGGAATGAACTCCACAAGTTTTTCAAACCTACAGTAATGATTTTGTTTTCCAGCATGATTTGAGATCTTTTGCTTCAATGGAATGAGTACATCTGATGGGCTTTATAAAAGTCATGATCAATGTCACAAGTCTGCTTATTTGATTAGAAACACTGATGAAATTTTAATATTTCTTAATCATTTTATGCCATCATTTTTTTCTGCCACCAAAATCCAACTTTGTACATTTCCAGGTTTATATTAGATTTTCAATAACAGAATTTCAACAGGGACTCAATTCAATTTAGTTTTGGACTCCACAGTATATAAATAAGGTAAAAACACTTTTGACAGCATTTTTGTTTATTTATATAATTTATTTATTTTTTAATACAAGAAGTCAAATAAAGGAGCTGCAAAGGAACAAAAATGCTGTCAAAAAAGTGTTTTACATTTTTACAGGTATACACAGCAGTGAGGTCTTTATATACATATACATATATATATATACACACACACACACACACACACATATGCCAAGTGTGACATTTGCAACACATTTTACTTTGCATGATTTGATGTATATCTAAGAGAAACAGAATATTCAGTCAGAGAAAAAAATGTAGATCAGGACTTGATCTTATTCATTGAGAAGTGATTATACTGTGAAAAGAGGCTGTTAAATACCAGAATAAAGTCAAACCAAATGGGAGTTTGCTAAAGTAATGCGCAAATAGCTATTCTGTAAACATTATTCACTAGCCCACACAGACTAAGTGATGTCATCAGAACAGGAAATATGCATAAATATGAGAGATAATTCAATATTTTGACGTGGAATTTGTGGAATTGGAATTTTGTTTCGTAGTTTATATACAGACATACGCATGCATGACTGGCCCTGTTCTCATGACAACTCTCATTTAAATTAGTGTCCATCATCACAATGTCATCTAATCATACAACTAGCCCTGCTCTGCCTTGAGAGACAAAGAGAGAGAAGTAAACAAACCCCTTCAAGCTCTCATCCACCTTCAAACACAACACATCGGAAAGAAAATGTAAAACATTCACAAACTCCACAAGACAAAAGTGGTTATGTTTCATGTTTCTCCAACTGTAAAAGCAGAATAAACCAGGCTGGTTTGCTAGTCTTACCCAGTCAGGTTTGCTGATTTTAAAGGGCTTTTGGGCACCAATCAAAAACCAGATTAGACCAGAAAACCATCTTTGGCTGGTTTTTTCTCCCCTTTCAGGATTTCACTTCACTCCTCTGACCAGGGTCTTTATTGTTAAGCAAAACTAAAATTCAAACTATTTTTATTGAAATACATTGTTGAAATAAAGCTATAAAGCTTAAATAAAAGAAATATATTTTAATGTGTTAATATATAACAAAATAAACTTTCAAAATTGAAATGTTCATGTTAAAGCACAAATTGACAACTACTGTAGAAATGAAACTAAATTAAATAGTATTTTTTAAATGTAAAATAAATATTTTAAATGCAGTAACAAAAAAAAATAAAAAAAGTCGGCACACCATAGGCTCCAAAAATGCCAAAATGTTTTGCATTTTTGGAGCCTATGGTTGCCGGTTTTTGTTTGTTTGTTTGTTTTTTTATGTATTATTTTCATTGTCGAGCACCCTATTTTGAACATATTTTGCCATTGAGGTGCGTGTTTTGGTTTCGTCAATGCAGTAGCTAATAAATTACAAAACACAACAAAATTACTAAAAATTAAACCAATTAAAATGAAAATATAAAAACCTAATTCACAATATATAAATAATACCAAATCACAAGATAAACTGCTAATGAGCCTCTTTCACTTCTGCATTCATCATGTTTATTTCAAACAACACCGTGTCTACGTTCAGCCTCTCTACAACAACTACTCTCACTTCTGCACTCTGGGTAAGTCTAGAGAAGAACCTAGACAAGAACCTGTCACAGTCCAACAAACAAACACTCAGGTCCTTCAACTTACTGACTCACTCACTTCCCTTTGCTCTTTCTGCCATTTTCATTCTGATATTGCTGCCAGGCCCTGCGGATGATACACACACACACACACATGCTTCTCTCTCCAGAGGGTAACGCAAAAACAAGCTTGTTTCATTTAGAGTGTGCTTGACTGCCTTTAGCCGTTACTGTTGGGGCAATGACACTGACCACAGCACAGAAACACATTAATCTTTAAATCTCTCTCTCTCTCTCTCACACACACACACACACACACACAAACTTCTGCTACAACCACTGAACTATGATCTGAACACACATGGACACACTTCACACAGATGAAGGGAGATAGGAAAAGATGGAGACAGTCGTCATCGCCGTTCAGGATCGAACAAGAGAGCGAGGGAACGATGAGACGTCTTGGCCTTATGTGAGGTCACCACTGTTGTCACTGTCTGGAGTGGACGGTCAGAACATACAAAAGACCTTTAGGCTTGTCCCGACAGAAGAAACACTGTTTCGCTCCAGGCCAATGATGACGGAAAGGATTGACGTCTTAAGAATGGTAAAATGGAAACTACTGGGCCGAGCGGAGACAGACGCGTGAGGTCTGCAGCAGTGCCTGCGTAGATTAATTAAAGATTTTTATCAGAAGTGATACAGACAGACAGAAAGGGCCAGACAGTGATAGAGAGAGTGATAGAGAGATTTACAGATAGATGAATAGATGGAGGCCTTTGTCAGTCTATTTATTTTTCAGCGTGCCATGAGGAAAAACTGAAAAAATCTCAATTCAGCACAGCTCTCTTTAAATGCATTACTAGTGAAAGCTAAGGTGAGAATATCTGTGATTGGCCATCTGTGAAACAGACCACAATGCGCTAGTAAAGATTCATACACTTCATTGTCAGATAAGATTTAAATGAACATCTATAACCATTACTGCCATAATTCTCCATTCAGAGTCATGTATAATCAATACTAAAAGTTTTATTCAGTTGTGAGGTTAAATTAAAGTCATTTCGACCTTAAAAAGCTGTTATAGTGACTGTAGGGTGTGCTATTAGGCACAATGCAATGTAGAGATCCATGATATACAGTATCAGTGCCATAACTGTTATAGGTCAAAATGATATATTGTGTATACTTATTTCCTCTTTTTACATCATTTTAACAACATCTATCTATCTATCTATACTAAATATAACTCTTACAAATCCATTACTTTCATTCATCTTTAAAACACAGCTGAAGATATTTTTAATGAAACCTGAGAGATTTCTGTCCTATCCATTGGAAATCCATTCACCCAAAACTCTGATGCTCCACAAAGAAAAGAATTTAAAGAAATCCATGTCAATCAAGCATTTTATCCCAAGTCTTCTGAAAAGAAACTTTTTATATTGAACAGATTTAATTTAGGCTTATATTCACATATAAACTTTCACCAACTCACATACACTGAGCACACCAAATATGGTAAACGGAAGGTCAATTATACACAGGAACAAATGAGGGTGAGTAATTTATGACAATTTTCATTTTTACATGAACTAACCCTTTCAAGTGAATCTTTAAAAACTCTAATAACATTTATCAAGTCTTCAAAATATTTTATATAAACACATCAAATAAGACCCAATGTAAACAGGCTCCAAGATGTAGGCTTAATTGATATAAATATCAATCAAATCACTCAAATTAGCAGTTGGTTTGAGATGCAACAAGACAAAAATGAACCAGCTGATTGAGACACATGAAGTGACCAAGTATAACACCTCTAAAACCCTACTGTGTTCACAGGGATATGTTAAAATACCGCAAAGTTCAATAATCATAATAATTGGAATATACATTTCCACCTGGTACCCAGCTCATTTTCTCATTAACTATAGACTGTTCAGGCCAAATAAAGAAAACACATGCTAAAGTTCAATATATACTATGCAGCGAATGAATTAATGTGCAGTCATATATTTGCTTTTCGGGTTTAAATGTGGCTCATCAATACTGTTTTAAAGCCAGAAATACCTGTTATACAAGCCTGATTTTCATACAACAAAACTCCAGCAGTTACAGTCCAGCTCTTTGTTTTCATTTGAACAAGCATGTTCAATTATTTGCCTGTTTTGCCAACCTTGTTCTAGTAATTTTATGAGGTGATAGCTCCACGTTCACTTTTTTAACAAGGATCTGGTCCAGTGTGGACTCAAATTACTCACCAGAATGAAATTAGTTCCTATTCCAGGAGGCTTTAAACGTGCCAGAACATCTGCTGATATTGTCTTGGTCTGAACCTAAAAACACTTTTCTACATCTTTTTCCCCTCGGATTGTCACGGAAACATCCACTGGATGGATTTCAAATTCATTCTCAAAATATGGAAGCAGAAGCGCATTTAAAGATAAGAAAAGGCTCATTTAAACACAATTCACAGACTGCCATCATTATAACTGCTTTGTTTACAGCAACACAGGTGGTTACTCACGGAAAAATCAAACACCGATAACAACGGCGGAACAAAAGATCCGAGAGATCTCAGCGCTGATGCTGGTGCCAGGTAGTTCAGACTCGCCTGGCCTGAAATCAAAAGCCCGGGGAAGCAGATCAAAGAGGGACCTCCCCGGAAACCGCTGCCATCCAAACCAGTTATCCCATCTGTAGACGAGTCGGGTGGGCCTCAGTGCCGAGGAGACCGCCGCTCTGGTGTATCGCAGCATCGCAGGCATCAATCTATCTGCTAAATACATGTTTAATCCAGAGCAACTGTAGGATTCTGCCATACCAGACGCAGCTTTCAGAAAGCGCTCCAGTGAGGTGTAGAGGACAAATCAGCACATTGAATCGCATGTCTGCTCGCCTATTTAACAGACTGCAAAGAGTTTCAGCAGCAAGACCACATCGATATTTAGTGTTTTTTAGCCGCAGGGGCCAAATCTGCTTTTGTAATTTGTGCAGTGCCAAAAAGAAATGAGTTACTGCAGGTGCGAGACACTCATCATTCTAAATACCCTGATGGCTTTGGCTTGGTTAGATAATGTGTTTCTAATGTAAAAACTTCTGTTATTACTGGAGCTTGTATCAAAGCGATGGAAGCTTTGAGCTTTTACATCACGGAAATATTACTTTTCTTATGTACCAAAAAAGTATGCATTGATTTTTTTTTTATTACTCCTTAGAGCTCAAAACGGTCTCATATCACTAAGTAGCAAGTCTAATAATAGCTGCACCATTTAAAAAATAAATAAATAAAACATTTTTTTAAAAAAAAGTCTATTCATTGCTTCCATACACCAGTTTTGCATCTACTGCAGTTACTGCAGACATTGCTTCAGGGACTTTCATGGGGGCTTTACCAAGGTTATACAAAAACACTTTCCAAATGAATACTTTAAAAAATGGGTTTTCAAACTTTACGGAACCCTATATATATAAGGATTTCCATTTTAAGTGATTAAAAATTCTTTAAACATCATTATGAATTCATTTCAATCATGTATATTTTTAATCATTTTTCAACATTGATAAGAAATGTTCTTTGAGCAGCAAATCAGCATATTAGAATGATTTCTGAAGGATCACATGACACTGAAGACTGGAGTAATGACTGCTGAAGATCCAGCTTTGCCACCACAGGAATAAATTACAATTATTTTATATTACATCTAATAAACAATGACCTATGGCTGTCATCAAAAAAAATGATAGAATGAAAAAATGTATGATTTCTGTAAATATTTCACTTTCTTTTCGAGCGAACACCTCCAGTGGTTCCCTAATCTCAGTTTGAAGATGCCTGTTTTAATATATTACATGCAATGGCAACAACATTCGGCACATTATTATGGGAGATGTCATACTACTGACTGGCTATTGATTACTACTGTGTATGACTTGAGCATTTTCTCCAAAGGCTTAAATGTAACCCAAGATCATAGGAAATCATTTTTGTTTGTGTGATCACACTGTCTGAGAACCCGAGACTCTAAGAGACGGCAAACGGTGGAGTATGTGTGAGAAAAAACAGGGCGCAAGTCCACATATCCAGGCCCAGCAAGCAGCTGTAATTATGATGCTTGGAGTGCTAATAGATGAGCAGTGCTGGAACGGGTTGGATTAAGAAGCTTAAACTGAGCTCTAATGGACCTGGATTTCAGCTTTATATGATCCTGCATCACAAGCAGCCAGCAACAAGCCCAATTACATCTTTAGTCTTTCAGTCTCTCTCTCACTCACTCTCTTGGTGAGGAAATCTTTTTATAGAAACATCACTCTTGTTTTTTTTGTTTATGTGTGTGTGTGTCTGAGAGGTGTCTGTGAGGATAAAAGGGATTGAAGGCTAACTGACCGACACCATGTTTGTGTGTATGTGGTTGTGTGTTTGAATGTTAGTGTGTCAGAACCAATCCTCAAACAAAAGCCCTGAGGGGACAACATACTGACAAGGGCCAAAAAAGGCTTTTCTCTCCTGTGAAGCTTCTACTTGTGTTCATCACACATGGACATAGAAACACATTCCTTTTTGGTAACTTAGGTTACAGAACATTATTATTGATATTATTTACTAAAATGAGTGTGTGTGTGTGTGTGTGTGTATATACATACATATTAACACACACACACACACACGCACATATAAACAAACAGTGTTCCTGCATTGCTTTTTAGCCTCAATGTTCCGGAATATTCAGAGCCAAGGAAAAATAAATTTATATTTTACCAGTGAATGTGAGCTTGCAGTCTGTATTGAATATGATGCAATACAACACAGTATACTACAAATAATGAGAGGAACCTTCTTAGTATTGAGTTGTCCTCAACTGCACGCAAATACAACAATGACTAGTGTAGCCCGATTTCCAAAAAGAATGGCACTTATGAGCCAGTTCTATTTACAAATAGTTCAAAAAGATGAGTCACTGGCTTGAATCAGTCTGAAACAAATGTACGGCATTAAGCAGAGAGAGAATGCCTTTCATATTTAAGTATAATGGACATAACTGAAATATATCAGAATGAAACCATAATGAAATCAAACCCAATCGAAATCGAATTTAGCAGAATCAAGTGCTTATGATTCAGAATTAAATTGTATTAAGAAATCTGTATCAATATCCATCCCTAATTATGGGGCTGAAAAAACTAACTTAGCTAATTGCTTGGCTTGTAAAATAGTTTACCAGCAATCTGTCTGGTTAAAGTGATAGTTCACCCAAAGATGACATTTTTGTCATCATTTACTCACCCTCATGTCGTTCCAAACCTGTATGAGTTTCTTTCTTCTGCTGAACATAAAAGAAGATATTTTGAAGGATACTGTAATCAAACAGTTGATGGTCCCCATTGACTTCCATAGTATTTCTTTCCCTTCTTCCTATGTGTTCAACATAATAAAGTAACTATTTTCGAGTAAATGTAAATGGAGCGAGTAAATGGTGACAAAATTGTCATTTTTGGGTGAAAATTATTCCTTTAGTGAAGTTTTGCTGGTGAACAGCATATTACTGGTCTAACAGTTAGACCTGCACCAAACCACCATAAACCAGCCTAAGTCAATATAAATTCATGCTGGTCCAAGCTTACACTCACGACCCAAAGAAGTGACCATAATGAGCGAAATAAAAAGTAACCAGTCACAGTTCTGTTTTACTGTATTTATGTATTGTTTGCTTGCTAGTAAGTGTTTCACACAAAACAGATGTCATGAACCGCACAAACTTTTGTTCTATATTATCCACATAGTGCGTTTAGCACATATCCTGTGACTACAATATTGCACTGTTGTGGAACATAAACTTAATAACAATAATTTGATTAGTACTGATTTTGACTAAAGGTGCAACCATTAACAACATTTTGGTAAAATTCTGCATGTAAAAATGACCACTGCCTATTGTCAATAGTGCAGGGATGCGTGAAGCACAGCTCACACAGAAGCAACTTTCTTCTGGTCAACTCAGTGAATCCTCATAAATAACTTGACGTTGAGAAATCTGCTGTTTCACCCTCATATGATAATCCAGATTGCATGGGTTACCTGCAAAGATTTGCTGATCAAATGTGATTGCACCGGAATAATTTCCTGAATGAGGGATCAGCACTGAAACTTGTAAACATGACTTAGTTTCCTGGTGGACTGACAAAAAATGCAGAAAACAATGCAATCTGATTGGAAGGTACCATTCCAGTGGTTTTATTTTCAGTATGCATGAAACGGTGCTTGAACGGTCAGTGGGCTGAGATCAGTCTAACCTGGTCATTTCAGCAGGCATATATACAAAAGTAAGCGGTATAATCAAGACAGTACACAGCAGAGTTGCTTGGCAACAAACCGCTCACCAGTGTGACACTAACGCAGCATGGTCTCACATACCCCGGTATTACCAGCTCTCCTACTACACACACACACTGAGGGTTGAGTGTGAGCAGTGCTCTAGAGTCAGTCTTGGGCTTCAAAGTTCTCTGAACTTCAGAACAGCTTCATGTAAATGGTTGTGTCGACTGTTATCGCTCACACACACATCCACAAACACACACCCCCTTCATTTTCATGCTACTTTCATTCACAACATACTCTGAAGGAAAAGCACTGACAGCATAAAAACACTTCAAAGGGTGGCAGGCGGAGATAGGATGGGTCAAATGAAAAGAATTCAATTTAGAGTCGATACGACGCAAAGGCAAATAAATTCAGCGGGAGAGACAGATGGAGAGATGATAAGATATTGTGAGGACTAACTTTCGTCTTGAGGGACAGAGTGAGCGGATGGATGGATGGAGAGAAACTGAAAGAAAAAGAGAGAGAGAGAGAGATGAGAGGAAGCGAGGGACAGGGAATGCTTCATTGGGGTTGTTAGCAGGTAAACGACCATCAATTGCTTTTGAGTGAAGTGAGTGTGACACCCTCTCATCTCTCTGCTCTCTGTCCGTTCCTCTCCACAGCAAAGCACTGCCTGACAAGTCTTCAAATCACTTTCTCGCACTCCCTTAAAGGAATAATTCACCTGAAAATGAAATTTCTGTCATCATTTGCACACCCTCATGTCGTTCATTTCTTCTATGGAACACAAAGAGAAACGTTTTGCCACCGTTTCCATGCAATCACAAAGAATGGATACTAAACCTTTCGGGCTTCAAAAGGACAGGAAAGCGCCATAAAGAGTCCCATAAGCAGTCAGTACAATTTGAAAACTATTTTACAACTCTTCTGAACCCATATGACAGATTTGTTTGACAAATAGACCAAAATTTAAAGGCTGGAATACACTATATGACTTTTGCACCGATTTTCAAAGCTAGTTTTCTGTGAGTTTTGTAGTTGACAGATTTCACAGAAAATCACAATGTGTACTAAAAGGTACAAAAGCTGTCACTGGAGCGGTATCCTTTCAAATCCTTTTTTATTTGCCCCTAAAGGGTGCATATTGGTACCTTAAAGGTACATATTAGTACCTAAAGTGTTCATTTTAGTACCCAAATGGTACATATTAGCACCTTTTGAAAAGGTACTGACACAGCCACAGCTTTTGTAACTTTTTTTCTGAGAGTGTATGACGGGCACAGACTCTGATAATATCAAACTTTTTAAAAAAAAAATTATTTGTCATGCATCTTCTAGCAACGATACGCATGTTTGTGTTTGAGTTTGATGTGTTTGGAACGACTTGAAAGTCTGATAGCGTGTGATCCTCTGTTGTTTCATGTTTGATGCCCAGTTTTTCTCTGTAACCATTTACAAAGTCAGCAAGTGTGTGATGCCTAGTGTTTCAAAGTCTGTTCTTTGTATTCCACCCTTAAGTCGTTATTCACCAAAAATCTCCGCAGCTCACTTTCACATGTTCATTAGAGTTCATGAAATCCGTAGCATGTGATTTGATAATGAATCACTTGAGCCATCATTTGAATGAATCACTTGATACAGTTCACAAATCTGAGTCTGAAAGATTCATTCACAAATCGAATGGACTGACTCAATCTGGGTGTCACAAGGAAAGTTATCATTGAATAATGACTTAAATTATGGTCTGTTCATCAAGCAAAGCTATAGTATGACTTGGAATATAGCGTATTAGCAATATGGGCCAGAAAATTAAAATACTCATTCACCAAAAAAAATAACTAATGCATGGAAGAGAGCGACCACAACATTCATCAAAATTTCACCTTCGCACTCAACAGCAGACAGACAGACAGACGGACATACGATTTTGGAACAGCATGAAGAGGAGTAAATGACCGCATTTTCACTTATAAGAGAACAATCCTTTGAAATCCTTACCCTGTCATTTTTTTTTTATAAGAAATGCTACAAAACTGTCCTCCCAGCTACGCAGAATGCAAGAAATGAGGAGGGAGAGATGTCTTCCTTTTTTCTAACTTTTCTTGCTTTCATTTTTACATGTTGAGGCTATCAGGGGACACAGAGCTGGGATGGAGTGAGAAATGAGGGAATATCTGAAGGAATGACTGCAGGTAGAAGATGTTAAGGCAAGAGATATGTATGTTGTAAATGATAGAAGGAGGACGGGATCAGAGAGGAGGAAAAAACACAGATTCAGAGATCAGTGGAGGACAGATGGAAATAGAGGCTTGGAATCAAAGACGAATGAAAACACAGAGGACAGCTGAATCAGATTCAGCCGTTGTCTTTAAAGAACAAGCACAGTCGCTCCAGGTGGATACACGGCGCACAAATAGCTGCTTCAAAACCTTCTGAAGAGGCTAGACAGACAGGGTTACAACTACCAGCCGCTGACCACAAGAAAGCAAGTAAATCAAAAACCGAGAGACGGCAAAAACAAGACTCTAAGAGGCAAGAAGGGGAATGAAAGATCTTGGAGGAAAATGAAGAGTGTGTCAGAGAGAACAAGCTGAACAATAGTGCTGAGGTGCGTCTGAGCTCGCTCTCTCGGTCTCTCTGATAAAGGAAATGTTGCAGCGATGTATTTGTGTCTCTGGAGAGAAGAACTGCGAGAGAAAACAGACAAAGAACAAAACAACAGAAAAACGAGGACAAGCTGAAATACTGTACAATAAACTATCACTAAACTAATACACAAACATTCGCACAACACCATGCATGCATCAAAGTTGAAATACAGTATCTGCTCCTCGCAATCTTTCGCTCGCTCTCTCATAAACATGCTGCTTAAGCAGACGAACAAACCCCATCTTGAGCAAATAAGCAAAACAAGAAAACATCTAACAAAATAAAATGAAATTTTAATCAATGGGCCTTTGAATTAGCGCTGTCATTAAGTAAACAGGAACAAGGCGCATGAAATATTCATGTGGCACTCACATTCATTAAGGAACTGGCCCTCAAGGGTCCCCGTCAGAACTGGGACATATCATGATGTATGGAGAGAGAGAAAGAGGTCCAGAAGATCGTGAGAGAAGAATGATGAAAGAAGGAAGAGAAATGGTGGAAACAAGGATGAGAGATTACACAGATGGAGAGGGAAACCACTGAACAGTCACTGTTGAAGAGGGCCAGATGATAGTATGGAGAAGAACAACATCACATGATGAGAAAACAATAGCAACGGGAACAAGGCAGTGACAGGGAGAAGAAGGATTCAGAAAAACAGCTGAACCTGAAAGAAAGAAATGTACGCTATTTCTTCAACAGTGCTATGGTAACAGAAAACCAATGTTGAGAGAGAACGAGCATAAAGAAAAAGTACATGTATATAGACTAAAATGCTCAAAATAGAAATGCAAGACACCCAATATGGTAAAGGTTCAAGGCAAAACAGCATAACGCATTCCTCAGCATATGGACTCTATAACATACTCATTACACAATATATTAACAATTGACAAGCTACTGTACAACAGACCTTTCAGAACAGAAACCATGAGATGAGAAACTGCAGTAAAGGTACACAGAGCTCATTAGGGGTGGCGATTATTGGCAATATATGGGCACTAATTTAATTGTGATATGCTGTATTGAAGTATAAAATCCTTAATACCCCCAAAATATGTCAAATGTTTATCTAAAAATATTGATTGCTGGCATGCGAATAGGTGATACAGTATTATGAGGTAAAATATCAGAATAATAGTTTCTTATATTTTTTTTTTTTCTACCACTAAGAGCCATAGTAGTCAAAGGCCACATAAATCCTGTCATGAATACTGCAAAAAAAAAAAGGTATGGTGCCCACAAAAATACTGAGCAGTTTTCAACAATGATAATATTTCTTGAGCACCAAATCAGTATATTAGAGTGATTTCTGAAGGATCATGTGACACAGAAAACTGAAGTAATGGCTGCTGAAAATTCAGTTTTGCCATCACAGGAATAAATTACATTTTATAATATATTCAAATAGAATAAATCAATTTTAAATAATATTTTCTGTATTTTTGGAATATGCAACCTTAGTGAGCATAATATTCTTCAAAAAAAAAAAAGTAATAAAAATAAATAAATAATATCTTACCAACCCGCAACATTTAAACATGAATGAATTATATTATAAGCCTTAGCTGTTCAAGCATGTAGCACGTTTAGTATCTCATGTTCAACGCTAAGTGTCTAATGGTGACTCTGCCCTCGGGCAACATGCAGGGAGTTCTCTGACGAACAAAGCCTGGGGTTAAATTAACCCCTAAAATCAAACTAAAGATTAGGCGTACGCTGATGGGTTAAATCAACCATTTAATGACTGAACTTTTGACCACACACTGGTTAAACCCACAAGGAAGGGTCTAATTTAGAATGCGGTCCATGTTACTGAAACAGATAACACTGGGGTTTATATAACACTTTGTCCTGTACTCTAATGTTGCTTACTTCATAAACACTCCACTTTGAAAAGAGCATAGATGTGTTGAAGTGATGTATTGAGAAGAAAGATGCAAGCACACACAAAACAAGATAGAGAGAGAGGAAGATGAAAGAGGAGAAAGGAGAGCAGACTGAAAGAGTAAAGTGATTGATTTTCACACAGTTCTAAAGCCCTGTCTCCGGAGAGAAGGAACGAGAGAAAGAGAAAGAAAGAGGGGAAGAAATAAAAGGGACTCCTCGCTCTCCTCTAGTTACACACATTTATTTCTGCCCTTTATCTATCTTCTCTTCCTTCCATTCACTCGCGCTCTCACGGTCAACCTTTATTCAAATGATGTTCCCAGAGCCACCTGAGCTCTCCGCCACATGGGAAGAGAAAATAAGAGACTGAATGGAAAGAAGAAAAAAAGGATACAAAAGTTTAGAAACGTAGTGTAGAGAGATACCACAAAATAAGACTAAACAGACAGATGGGCGGTGGTTGCTGAAATAGAAGAACAAGCAGGTCAGGTAAAGACTTGGTTTAAGCAAACAAAGAACTGAGGCGTGTTTTAAAGTGTTCAGCTATAGTGGTGCTTCAAAGGCTGCTATACAAAGAAGACTTTGGAATATGTAGGCCAAATGATATTATTCAATGATAAATAAATAAAAATAAAGATTTTAAAGGGATAGTTCACCAAAAAATTAAAAATCTCAGTCATTATTTACTCACCGTCATGTCGTTCCAAACCCACAAGACCTTTGTTCGTCTTCAGAAAACATTTAAGATATTTTTGATGAAATCCAAAATCTTTCTGATTCTGCATAGACAGCGACGCAACTACCATGTTCAAGGCCCAGAAAGGTAGTAAGGAAATCGTTAAAATAGTCCATGTGTTCAAACTTAATTTTATGAAGCTACGAGAATACTTTTTGTGTACAAAGAAAACAAAAATAATGACTTTATTCAACAATTTCTTCTCTGCCATGTCAGTCTTCGATGCCCGTTCACGACAGTACCACGACTAGAGATCGACCGATATATCGATTTACCGATATTTTCCCCGATATTTAAGCATTTTACCATAATCGGATATCGGTTTTGTAATATCGGATTCACCGATAAATGCCGCCATCTTGTGGGTGTTATGAGAATTGCGCGCAGGATCGCCATTGCAGCACGTCAGAGGGGAGACGAGACAACGACAACGGCATGCACAAGTACTTGATTTGCTGTAGTTAGTAAACTTTATTTAACATAACAGCCATTAATGCACAAATTAGATGCATTACATAAATGCCTGTTATGTAGTTTATGCAGCTTGGCTCTAAGAAATAGAGAGCAACTCACGGAGTATAAATAATCCGTCAAGTCCTGTCCCAATAAAGACGTAACTTTGCCTGAATTAAATAATACGCAGCCATGAATGAGCACATGTTGTAAATAAAAGCGCTGAATTGAATTCTCTCTCTGTTGTCTATGCTCATCGTTAGTCTCGTGAAGTCGGAGTCACGTAGGCTAAAGGCCCGGGTAAGTTTCACTTTCCGCGTTCTGTCCCGTCTCGCGCACAGCCGCGTCCGCGCAGCTTTCAAAGTATACTCGCCGCGGATGAGTGCGGACGGACGAGCTCGACACACTTAAATCCGTCAAGTCCTCTCCCAATAAGGACGTAACTTTGCATGAGTTAAACAATACAGCCATGAATGAGCGCATGTTGGAAATAAAAGCGCTGAATTAAATTCTCTCTCTGTTGTATATTTGCTCATCATTAGTCTCGTGAGCCGCTTCACATTGCTGTTCACTCAGCGGATTGATGCTCAGGAAATGCTCCAGCACGGCCTCCGCATGTAACTTTTAACAAGATTCACTTGTTTAAAACACCTTTAAATTGTAGCAACATTTACTATATAACCATTATTTCGCTAATAAACATCTAAAAATACAACTTTATGGAAATGAATTATTTATTATCTCCGCGAGCGATCGAAGTTTGAGTTCTTTGTAAATGCATAGATAAACTGCGCTGTCAGCAGGCATTTCATAATCTAGAGGGACAAAAACATTAATAATTCTGATATAACATTCCAGTTAAGAAATGCAAAATACTTTGTATTTATTTTTTTTTAAAAAGTTAGTAAAAGTTTATATTCCAATATTCCAGAGAATATTATTCAGTGAATGAACATTATCCAGTGAATTATTCTTGACTCCATTAAACAGCTTATAAACCTACTAAAACTGTAGTTAAAATGAAGTTGATATGACTCCTGTCTTTTATTTTCTCCATTTGAAAACATTAGACATTCTACATTTATTTTGCTTATTGTTAATATTAGTGTTATTGCTGCTTATGCTTTTTATAAATAAAATGTATTTGTTTATTGTTAAATTTAATCTTCATATTACAACATGAAAGACTGCAAATTTTCGAGACTTAAAAAAAAAGATGACTGAAAAGAGGAAAAACCAAAGTGAAGTACTTTATAACAATAAATAAATATCGGTTCTGCATATCGGTTATCGGGCACATAAACATACAAATAATTGGTATCGGTATCGGTTCTAAAAAATCAATATCGGTCGATCACTAACCACGACGCATACGTGTGCATTCCTTTGCTTGTAAAAAGCTACAGCATTGTGCATGCAAGTTGAAGACTGACACGGAAGAAAATAAATTGTTGAATAAAGTCATTATTTTTCTTTTATTTGCGCACAAAAACTCAGAAAATTTAGGTTGAACCACTGATTTCACAAGGACTAATTTAATGATGTCCTTATTACCTTTCTGGGTCTTGAACGTGGTAGTTCCCTTGCTGTCTATGCAGGGTCAGAAAGCTCTCGGATTTCATCAAAAATATCTTAATTTGTGTTTTGAAGATGAAAGAAGGTCTTCTGGGTTTGGAACAACATGAGGGTGAGTAATTAATGAATTAAATTCATTTTTGGGTGAAATATCCCTATAACTAAATAAATGCATACATACAATATATTACATACAAATGATTTCTTTTTTGTAGGTATTTGATCTAGGCCTGTTCTGGATCTCTTATTTGCACCCACACTAGAAAAGCAAGAGAGTAAAATGCAGTTGCTCAGAGATTGCTCATGCATATCTCAGGAGACATAATGGAGCTCTTTTAAGCATCCATTTCCTCCTCAATAATCAGAACAAAACAGAACTGTTGCAATGTTTCTTACATTATCTCATAATTTATTACAATTCATCTTTTATATAATTTAATATTATAAGTCTGCTTTGGGCCAAACACAAAACTCTGATGGAGACGATGCGATTACACTGCACTGTTAACAGTGAGCTCCGCTGCTTTTTAAATGCTTTTCTACATAAACTCGCACTAGACGGATGTCTTTGGCCGTTGCATTGCTTCTCACAGCTTTTTCTGCATCTTGCACTTGAGACCCTCCTTTTTTTTCCTGTCATCAGCGCTACATCTCTGCAGTTACTACTGGGCACCGTCTCGTGTTTTTAAGAGCAAAAACACGTTCTGTGCGATCATCTCCTTATGCCTGTCACTCCTATAAGTAAAAAAAATTGGACAGATAGTGAAACTAAAGCACTTCACATCCAGGCAGATGAAAAAAATGGCGCATCGCAGGTCATTTTGGATGACTGACATTATGAAGTGTACCGGTATTTTGGCAGTGATGTGTGAATGTATCTTCATGGTAATACGACAGAATGATGTTTGCATGTATGAACAGCATATACTGTATGGTGTATTTTACAATTGAGAAAGTAAAGAGAATTCATTTGTGGTTCCTAGAACGAAGCAGAACAAGACAGAGGGTGACAGAAATCAGGAGTGAAGGGTGCTGTACTGGACCAGAGATACAGTGTCATAAATGTCACGTCACTAATGCTCCTCCAAGGCTGTCGCTTTCTCAGTCAGTGTATATCTGTGTGTGTACCAGTGAAAGAGAATGACAGACTTAGACATATAGACTGCAGACACACTTGCCATCTTTTCTCCTTACTCTTGTTTGTATTTAAGCACTTCAATTTCCCCCATCTGCTTCAAAATCCCAAAGAAAAGAGCCAGGAACATAATGTCACCACTTCTCTTTAAAGAAAACGGCTAAAAAACGAGGAGGAGGAGGAGTAGAGGAAATGAGGTGGAGAAAGGGCACTGTTTGTGTCGGAGGAAATTATCATTAATAAAATCTAAAAATAACACTGGCACTCAGAAAGATGACTGAGTTATAGCATGAGCCAGAGCGGTAATTACGGTCGGCTATCAGAACGCACGCTTACATTAAATATTAAGAGAAGAACCGGCGCACACGTCTCATACATTTGAACGTCCTCCAGCAGTGCTTTGTACAAAGTGCATAGACTAGGCCTACCCCTGCTGAGAGCGCAGACTGGAGCGCGCTGATAATTTGCCCTCAGCTTTAGTTCTCTGTCAAGCAACGCTCTCAAAGTGAGTGCAGATTCTGTCGTTCAATGGTGAATTTGTTCGGTAAACAAGCTGTTTTTATCTATAGAAATGCAAAATGATCTATTCAGCGCTGAGTATTTCAATATCTTTTCTTATCGTGTTCAAAAGAACACAAACAAAGCCACAGGTGCGCTCGCACAAGTGTGCTTCCCAATGCCACCTGATGGAACGACGAAGGTGTGACACTAAGAAAACCAGTTCATAGATGGCTCGTTTGCATACAGTAAGTGATACTCACACACGTCCTCAGGCCAGATATGTTCATTTTAACTTACACGATGCATATATATGGTAATTGGATTGCAGTCGCCTGCTCGTGCCTGTGGGGACACTACATAGACGCATGTGCTTTTATTTTGCATCAGACACAAATATGTGCCTGTGGACAGACTGTATCAAAGACAACAGGCTTACAAATGTATAAACCCCATTTCATCATACAGTACAAACAAAAACAAGCACATACACAAATGACCGTGCCAGTAAACTCCCACTAGGACGCTTCACAGTCAGCCTTTAGTACACAAATACACTTACACCCTGAAGAGCTAATAGATTCTGTTAGATCTATGAACTTCACCTGCGGGGTGGCTCAACGTGCAAATGTAAATATGCACACTCAACAGGCATTCTCATTATGGAATGTATCCAGTCTTGACTTTCAGTAACAGGAATCACTATTTGTTGTGTATATAGTCACACATGCAATGGATCAGGAGAGAAACTGGCAATTTATTTATTTATTAATATGAAATAAATTCATTTTAATTTTAATTCATCTAACTGACATTATGTTTATTATGTTACTTAAAAATAAATTAATTGATGAATGCACCTCTTCTATGATGAACGTTTTCAATTTCAAAAATATTAAATTATTTAAATATTTTTAAAAAGTGAAAAATAGGAAGGAAATAAGGGGGGGGGGGGGTGGATAAAAAGTGACCAAGGTGATATAACTACCCTCATTTTATAATGAAAAAGCCTCATTAAAAGAAATAAAATCTTGAAAAGAAAGTAGTTTGGCATAAATCTAAATTTTTAATTTCTCAGAAACTTAAAATTACTATTTATTAACACTGAGAAAACTTTTCATCAAAGTCACGCGGTGCAACCAACGTACAGAGGAGAAAACAGGAATATACGCAACCCCTCATGACTATGTATCGAGGTCAATAAGTCTTTGAAATATTAGCTACTTTGATCATTTTGACAAAACAAGGTAAGTCCAGGGTGACAGATGTCAAAAACCCAATGAATTAATTCATGTTATTTGTTAAAAAAGTTTTCAAGGTGTAAAGAAATTATGCATTACTTTTTCTTGAAAGTTACATCTCACTGCATTTTTAGAGTCGTTAGATTTAAATTTTTCATGAAAATGATTTAAAATTATACGTTTCTAAGTACTTGCTTGTTTTGTGGAGGCTTTTTGTCATTGGCGCAAAGAGATTGTCTTAGGTCTAGGTCTTTACCTGTGGGATGACTTACAAGTACACATGTACATGCTACTCAACAGGTCATCAACAGATAACAATTACGCAATGCCTTTTAATTACAGGAATCACTGTTTGCATGACACATGCAATGGATTGGGAGAGGGCCTGATGGGAAATTGAGAGAAATAAAATCTCAGCGGTAGCTGTTATAATCGCATGGCTTCCAAGATTATATAATGACGAAATCTCTCCCTCTTTCATTTAATTCTGTCTGCTTGAAGGGAGCATTGCGATCTCATTTTAAGCTTTTCAGATCGCATCCCTCCCTCTTTGCTTTCCTTTAATTCAGTTGTCTGATTCATCCTCGGGTAATAAGGGCTCGTTTTCATTGCGCTGTGAAGTTGAGTGCGCTCTGACCCCTAACCGTTCATTTGTCATAGCTATTTCTCAACCTCGGCGGATTGCCCTGGTAATGACAGCTCGAAAACACACACCATGCCAACCGGTCCGGGCTGAATTGTCATCTGGGGACGTGCCACATCAAAATATCTGTGAGTAACGTGCATTTCAGAACTCAATGCATTTTCCACAAAGATGATGGACAGAGATGAATATAATAGCAGAGGAGCTGCGAAGCACTTGAGGTTTGTCATTAACATCAACTGTTCGAGACACAAGAAGTCAAACAAATGTGGTGGTTCAACCGTGACAGCTGAAGTCTGGGCTGATTTAATGTTGTGCCGTGGTTGTTTTTCTGTATTTTTCATTAGCTTGAGGGGTCAACATAAATCAAGCAAGGGGACTGAAAAGTGAAAGTGTGTGCGCGTGTGTGTGAGCGTGTGTGTGAGCGTGTGTGCTGAGGGGGGAGATAGGGAGACGAGCAGAGTGTTTATAAAAGATAAGCTCTGGCTGAATCACAGAATAAGAGAGAGAGCCTACCATTAAGCAGTACAAACATGATTATTCAAACAGCAACTTTCAGTCCACAAATGAGAAACATCGAGGGAAACGTGGACGAAAACAAGTGGGCAACCATGAACGAGAACGCAAAAGATGGATGGAAAGGCCCAGAAGAGCCAACAAGACAGAAAGGGGGAGGGAAAGAGATAGAGATGGACATGTTTTCATTTGTCTAAATCTTACTTTTTGTCCCAAAACAAGCAGAAGGGACAAACATGAGCTGCATCCGAAATCTGAAAGAACTTACTTATTAATAAAGCATGTTCTATAAGTATGTACTGCATGTGTGTAGTACAGCATGCTACTAGTGTTTTATATCGCCAAGACCTATATATTCTTCATATTTAAATTAGCCTGTTTGCATTGACTGATAAGTTCTTCTGTTTGGCCAGTAAGTGTCGAAAACTTTTATTTTGACAGCACTAAGAATGCCAGCACCTGAGCCTCTTTGCTTGTGAAAAATGCTACAACAGGATTACAGAAAAGTGCCAGCTAAAGTACAGTCTAAATCTGTTTATTTTATAGATTTTTTTAATTGTTCACAATTTTTTATATCCATTAATTTTCAAAATATTTATTTAGTAAATACTATGTAAAATATATAAACTGCACTGCGGCATGTGTTATTTACTATATAAAATCCATAAAATCCATAAATAAAATCCATTTTGGTCAACCACTACATACTACATCTGCCATGTTGGCATCATCAAATGATATCATATGCACTTACAGTTCTTCACTTTCTCCTCTCCCATGCCCTCATGGGACAGAAAGTGTCCACTGGATGCACACGGTTATCCGAGTATTTTCAAAGTCCTCTTTAAGGCAAGTGAGTTCACTTGACAGACATTTTGGGAATGCACTCCAGTAGCTATTTTCACAACCTAGGCTCATTAGAAGAATGTTCCTCTACATTTTTGAATAAACTCCAAAAACATACCTATACATACAATTCACTGAAGTTTCCAGCTGAAATGAACACGAGTGGCAGTAAAACACCCACAGCTTTTATTCCTTTTATACAATTTATGATTACAAGGGCAGATGATGAAGTAAGTTTGACTATGAAGTAAGTAAATTTTGTACAGTTCCTTGCACAATACAGTGTTATGACCATATTGTATGATATGTAACAAAAAAAAAAAAAAAAAAGTTTGACATTTGCATCACACAACCAGCCCCTTAACTTGGCTTTTCTGACATTGTAAACTTGCTCGGTAGCTCACCTGGTAAAGCTCTGCACTTGTGTTGCAAAGCACTTGGGTATAAATGAAACATAAGTCACATTTTGAACATGAAAAGAATGAAAATACATAGAAGCAAGCAAAAAAAAAGTGTTTTTAACCATATGTTTGCTTTGGTTAATACTATCAGCAAGGTTAAGTGTAGGGCTTAGAGATGATAGATGTATGTTAATTTCAAACATGCAAGACCATTACAATTTTAGCACCTCTCATTGAACATTTAATTTGTGAACAGCCATAATACAAAAAAAAATAATAATAAAGTTTCCAGATTCATGTTTGTCTGTTTTTTTTAATTCTTCTATCTTTCACTTTTAACTATGTATTTGAACATACTACTCGCATATTGCTTTTCGCATACTATACAGCAGTAAAATCAGGCACAGGAATGGCTTAGAGACACACAGATTCACGTATACATCAAATGGATCCACAGTGCACAATAAACAATGGTATATGGTACTGTAGCAGGCGAAAGAACAGACGCACTTCAGACAAAGAAAGCAGAGAGGGACGGGGGACAGAAGCTTTAGGTCCAACAGGCAGATTGGCTGTAAAACATTAATGGCAGATCGTGAGAGGGAACAGTGGGGCGACAGATCGAGGAGAAAGTGTGATCCAAGCACGAGTAAAAGTATAGTTTTAATATTGACTGTATCTCATCCACCATCTCCCTTCTGTAATGACTTTTTCTCTCAGTTTTCCCGTCATGGCTCCTGTGTTGCTTTCCATCTCCCTGCCACTGAATGAATTACATTATTTGTCTTGGGCCCATCTTCTGTGCAACTGGAATGTGTGTGTGCATTTGTTCCTAACAGCTATTCTTCTCCTGCAGATCTGATTGTGTCGATTTGTCTTGCAGCTACGCTACACTTCAATTTGCCATCTGTCTGTCAGGGCTGTGCTGAGGGCCGTTATTGATTCGCTGTTGCTCCCGTCACTCTTTATGACTGTCAAAGCACAATCAAGCCCATACCATTACAATACCTGGACTAGAGCTGAATGGCATGATGGTATAACTGCCTAGCAACAAAAATGCTTCTACCGTTAACATTTAGCTCAGTATTTTTATACTCATATTGACACTTTCTACTTAATTGGTTATTAGTCCTTTAATATAAGCTTTGTCAATAAAAATGCAAAATGTCATTACACCACTGTCATGCACAGGTAAGATGATATTCATATCATCAATATAATATTGTATGCATAATTAGCTATTCATGCTTAAGTGAAATCTTATAAGGAAGCTTGACATGTAGCAGCAAAATTATTAACAACCACAATATTCTTAATGCATACCTTTTTATTGTTGTATAGTGTAATAATTTATCTACAGTTATCACTGTGGTAGAAATAAAATAAAAATGATTAAAAATAGGTTCTGTATAATAAACACTTACAAAAATAAAATAAATAACCAAATACAATTTAGCCTATATCTTTCAGTCTGTGTCCATCAAATTACAAATAAATGTAAATTACTAAATAAATAATAATTATTACACTAAATAAAAAAGGAAATACTAAATACAAAAATTAAATAAATATAGGATATAATATTCAGAAAAATAGGCTATAATAGGATACAATATAGTTATATAATATTCAAAAATATTTCAGGTAGAATTTGCAGAAAAATATCTTCCAAGATATAGACAGTAACCATGATATAAAATTACTCTTATCGTGCCGTGGTCCTGCCGCCCACCCCTAATATGGACATATGTCTCGCTCTGAACCTTTCGTGTTATCTGTCTCTAAGAACTCATCTTCTCACCCACATGAGTTAATAGACGCCACAATTCACAGAGATTTAAATAAAGTGATCAGCTGCTCAGATGGAACTGCGGTGTATGTAGTGATTACCTGTCAGAGGGTAATTTACTGTAGGCCATGTGTATCGTGCTCACTGCAATACCCTGTAGCCGCACACAAACCCACACGGTACCATGCCATCCGAAATCAATTCAATCAGGCAATATTTATGGACAGATTGAGCATTACATCATCTCACTGTGCTGCTCAGTAGGAGGACGTCAATGAAACTCAGCAGGCAAGAGCAGAGGATGTGGCCCGTGACTTTCATACTGAAAGATTAATAGAGTCTCATTGTTATAGTTTCAAATCTCTTGCACACATTTGTCTCATTCATCTAGCTCACACAGATCTTCGGGAAGCGTGATCGACAACTTTATCCTGTGTCTAAGGACACAATCACTTCTCTGCCACAGACTGCACTTACATATTGGACCTACTGATATCAATATTATGGGCGAATACAAAATTGTCCAATAATTCTTTTCATGTTATCGCTGATAATCAATAAATCAATGATATTAAAATTTGACAATTCAGTGGTGTTACAGTTAACTAAATTAAAAAATTAAATATGAATAATAATATAAATACTAGTTGAAGAGCTTAAGTGTAAATGAAAATGAGAAATGTTGCTTTTGCAAGTAATGGAAATAAAATGTGTTTAAGTGGAAGTACTAGAATTACTAAACAAAATAAATATAAACAGAAAGATAAAAAAAACTAATAAATATGTCAAAAGTACATAATTACTAAAACTAAAATGAAAACTGAAAATAATAATATGATTAATTAATAATAATACTAAAATAACACTGATACTTTCTAAATAAATGAAAGAAAAAGGCTAAAATGCTTTGCTAAAAAGTCAATTTAAGCATCACAACTTTATGTACAGTATGAAAAAGGATATTAATTTTGCAATTTGCTATAGTTTACTAGACAACAAAGGCAATATAAAAATGTAAAGAAATAAGTGAAATGAGTAAAAGCATTTAAATATAAACCAATTCTTATAAATAAAAAAAGACAAAATCTAACATTGGCAGACAATTGCTACCAATTTACTGTGCACCAGAATCATTTTGAAACTTATCAAATATGCAACTACATTTTTTGGAAGAAATGTCATAAAATCCTCTTGGCTCAAAAATCGAAGTCTGAATGTGCATGACACTTCTGGGCAAGTTATTTCAAGCTAGTTTACAGGCACAGAATAACCACTACAGCTGTGAGCAACCAAATTAAACCATTACCAAAGATATTAACCTGTGATTTTTACCTCTAGCTGGGGCAAATTCACAGAGGGTGCACTTTGCTTCTTTATATCTGCTCAGCAGCTCTCTTCTCTCTCCTCCATTCCTCCTCTCCTGTCTAAATTCCCCCCAGGGAGGAGAAGTCCAATACAGGCTTCAATTGATTGAAGGTGACTGAGTTTAAAGATTCTGCTTCTGAAGGGAAGCACACACTACTTGACTGCTGCCGTAGGGAGCGTGACTGAACCGGGTTCAAACTTTAGTGAAGGCACATTAAATTGGCTCTTCATAAAGACCCTCCGGACTATGCATGAACCAAAAGTGACAAAAAGTTTCAATGCTGGTTTAATCAGGAAAAGTCTATAGTCAGTTTTCAATGACAACGTGTATTTAAAAAGTGTAATGATTGAAGATATTGAACTTGACCGTTGGTCATTTTAGCTCAGGTGCTCAGAGTTGTTAGAAAAAAAATTAGCTCAGGTGCTCACAGTTGTTATTAAAACAACGAAATTGGAACCACTTGTGAGGCATATTAGAGGAACATTAAAGTGGTATTTCACCATTAATTTTGGTGAGAAGCCCACCACAGATGAAAACACACAAAATTTAGACTGACCGGTTATTTTTAATTATTGATGAATGGTGCTAAAAATGTCAAATATTAAAATTTCATTCCATATTTGTCCAGTTTGTTCAGCAGTACTTTAATTGGTTTTTCTGCTAAAAAATTAAACAACATCTAAGAGTTCATTTATTAAAAGGTAAGATTAAAAAAACAAAAACAAAACAAGGTAGACTCCTTTTTTTAAATGGAACACATGTACATTATCATTATTAATCGATTAATTAGAAAACAATTTCAATCAATCGATCAATTCGATCAATCGCCAGAAAAATATTTGTTCGTTTCAGCCTTAGTCATTTTCCTAATAATCAACTGATGCTCATCCTAAGCAAAATACAGTACATTTTTTAAGGAACAATCCTCCTGGAGCAACCAGTGGTTAAACACCTCCCTCAAGACCATAATAATGATCAGCGATGATGATCATGGATCACTGCAAATCTCATTGAGCCAGACTTTGGCATTAAATCCATTGTCTGACCAAAAAGGACTGAGTCTAGATCACCCTGCAGGGTTTTGAACCCACAATCTTGTGGCTACCAGCCCTAGTGTTTACAGAGATCTAACAGCAGGATTGTGAGAAGCTTGTTCCTCCAATCTTCTGGCACCTCACCTCCAACCCCACCCAACCTGTATTTCCAAACCTATCCACCGCATGGACTGAACAGTTACAGGGCAGTTATGAAAGTGTTTATGTGTCTGCATGCCTGACAGACAGTCTATATGTTCAAATGTGAAGCTGAGTTTATTTCATTTCCACTCCGCTGACCTCTCTCTCATCCCTACCCGCTGAGCCAATCACAGCGCTCCGAGAGAGCAAACGTTCCTACAGAGTCCGCTTGATTCACTACTGAAATAAGAGAACAAACACTCTTGTCTTTCTCTCTCTGTACCTCAAACACACAAAAACATACTGTAAGAAACCAGTCAATTAAAAATACTGACTGGGCTGCATGTAGTTTCCAGCTGTTTTAAAAGTTTTGTAATAGAGTTGGTGATTGTGGTGACAATAATATCATGTGGGCTCAAATAGAAATGCATGTGTATTATGCATTATATCATGACTGATGAAGCTTGTAGCTCAGCTACACAAAAACCTGTAGTAGCTCGATAAAAACAGTGCTTTTAAATGTGTTTAATGTCACCAAACTCTGCTTTTCTGGGAAGTCTTTTAAGAGACCCATTTATTTAACTTTTTCTATGTCCCTTTCCTCTTGAAAATACTCATTAGATGTCCGCTGCTCAACAAATATAGATTTTTGTGCTGAATTTAAGAGGTTGACTCAGCACAGAAATGATAATGGAATGAGTATAACCTTATTAGTTAAGTGGCAAAAATTGCATAATGATTGATAAAGCCCATTTCCCAATTTGGGAAACTATTTTCATGCATTATATAGTGCTGATATTTCTCTCTCATTTTTCTGAACATTAATTTTGCAGCGCAGTGACAATTTCGATAACTGAAAAAGCAGTGGTACAGCATACATAAACAGGAACTTAAAAAACGGTTCAGTTGTTCCCTGCGTGATCAGACCACCCTGACTTTATCCCCTCACCGTTCAGACAAAGCAGAAGAGTGAAAGACCGGCTCAAGATCTCAACTCTTCCCAGTGGAGATCCGGCTCAGAGCACCAATTAACGGGCCAATCCGCCTGAACTATCAGCCCCAGTGATCTGCACTGCTGGCCATCAGGATTTATCTCCCTACAACCACACAGCAGCAATACACTTTAGAGCTAGAGCTACAGCACAGCCAGAGAAAGAGTGTGTGACGGATGAACAACCCGAGTGAAAAATGGAATCAGAGAAAGGGAGAAGGCAATGGAGGACGATGAGAGGAAAGAGGGGGAAACATGTGTCATCTTAAGCGAGGCGGTCGCTGAGTGTGAAAAAGAAGTCGTGAGACGTAGCTAGTAGATTGATCTCCTCATCAACACAGTCAGAGACAGTGGAACAGAAAGGAGATGGACTACTTGGAAAAAGTTGAAAAGGAGAAAATGGAATATGGAGGCTGTGAGAATGGAAATCAGAATAGAAAAGTAATTGTCAACAGACATTTTTAATGGCCAATGCCAAAATCTTTTGGAGAGCAGGGTGACCGAGGCTGCATTTATTTGATCAAAAACACAGTATATTGTGAAATATTATTGCAATTTAACAAGTTTTTTTTTTTTTTTTAATGTTTTAATATGTATTTTATTCAGGTGATTGCATCATTATCCCAGTCTTCGGTGTCACATGATCCTTGAGAAATCATCCTAACATGCTGATTTGTTGCTCAAATAAATAAATAAATAAATAAATAAATATATATATATATATATATATATATATATATATATATATATATATATATATATATATATATACACTGAATTTAAAAAACATATATATTAAGAATTAAAACAATTTTAAAAATTAAATGTTCAGCAGCCTGAAGAACAATATAGTTTTTAGTGTGAGATGAAAAAACCAAAATGTACTATACTATTACTGTCAGATTTTGGTGCTAATTAAAAATGATTAATTCAAGTAGATAGGATCTGATTACCTGCACAGAAAACAGCCGCTTGAGGGCATTGCAAAGTTCGCCGCAGAGTGAAATGACTTGCCTTCAAGGGAACACAGTGTTGTTTACTACATATTAATGAACTGGTTATGCGAGTGACACAAGTTTGAGTTCATTGTTTTCCAATCAAATTCCCCTTCTTTTCCCTTATCATTTCCCGTCCTTTCTCTACTTTCCTATCAATAAAAGCAGCAAAAGCCTGAAAGTAACAGCAAGGCAGAGGAAACACAGAGAGAGAGAAAACAGAGCACTCACATGTGATGAGAACAGAAAGGTTGGATGACTGTAGTCTGATTGCTAATTCCACAGTGCTATGAAGCAAAACAATCTTGTAACCCGCAGTGGTTCTTGACATGTGGTTTAATTGTGGAACATGACGGATGGTTCTCTGTTTAAGTGAGAAGCTGTGTTACAGTAGCCACGGCTTCTTCAGCCTGAGGGCATCTGAACACACTTCACTATCAGCGACTCGGAGAAAAAAGAAATGCAGTTTCACCTAGCCTTGATCCACTACTACTCGTGTGTGTTCTGTGATGTTAAGCGATTAGCTGAGGAAACGAGGAGGCCGAGTGAAAAGCACTTTCTGTTATCTATGTGGGAGTCTATGGTTAGCCTCAGAGTCATTTGAGATCATTAAGGTGCAGACACCTTATTTAAATGCAAAGCTGCCTGAGTTAAAGTCTGCTCTCTCTCTCATGCCTGAAGATTCATCTGCTGGGAAATGGCAGTAAGAGTAAACCCTGTCCAGACTAATTTCTCACCATTTTCGATACTGATATTGTCAAGTGTAAAGCATGCCATGAAGGTCTTATTAAATTGGACATTTTTTGAATAACAAATCCTACATATAAAGTAGATTAAAAATCTGAGGCCACTATGTTTTTTTGGATTTCAAAAAGATTTGGTTATAAATTGTACTAGTAGGATAATAATTTGACTAAAATTTAAACTGTTAACTTAATATCAGAATTAGTTAATATCTGTATGTACACTACTATTCCAATTTTTATGGATTAGTTTTATTAAAGAAATTAATACTATTATTAATTAATTACTAATACAGCAAAGACATTTATAATTACAAAATATGTGTGTTTCAAATAAATACTGTTCTTCATCGTTTCTATTCCATTCTATTCATTCTTTCTATTCCATAAAATATTAAGCAAAATAACCATTTTCAACACTGATGTTTCCAAATCAGCATAATTTCGGAAGGACTTTTTTTTTTGCTGTTTTTTTTTTTTAGAAACTTTTTTTTTAATATTTCAATTTTTACATTGGTATTTTTATGAAATAAACGCAGCCTTGGTAAGCATAAGAGACTTTTACAAAAACATCAAAAACCTTACTAACCCTACTGAAGGTCTCTGCATACTGAGTCCGAAATTTTCATCCGAAATTTTCACACGTTAAAAAATAAATACGACGTCACGTTGTGTCAATCACGTTCGCATACTGCCTCCGAAACTTTCGTCTGTCAAAAAAAATTCGGATCAGGTTCGATTTTCTGCGTTTTCGCATCCGTAGCATGCATTTTGATAGGAAAGGATGGGGAATATGAAAAAACGGAAAAACGCATGCGAATACGTTCATTATCGAAGGCGATTCATCTGCGATAATGAAAGCGATATTGCGTAGCTTGTCAGTGAACTACGGCTCAGTGTATTAAATGCCGCTCCATTTGAAAACAGGTGATGGAGATTTACCGCTAATCAAGGAACCGGCTTTACTGACAAGATCCGCATGCATATCGCATGAGATATATCGCCCAGCCCTAACAAGTCATAAAAACAAGTTATTTTCAAGTTCAAATGAAAAAGATCCCAGATTCTCAAAATGGCCACAGTGTGATATTTTTATTTCAATGCCATAAAGTTTAAAATTGGTCAATGACACAGTTTTATTTAAAAGTTTCCAATTCACTTTAAAACATCTGAGACCTTGGCTGTAGCACGATATACTTTCAGAACCAGTATATTCAAAACGTAACCTTGTTTAATTAACAGCTTTCAAGGTCCACTATGCTGAACTGTGAGGATTCGAAAAAGATAAAATTAGCACACAGAGCAGCCAAGATCACTCCAAAAAGCACCTACAGGGGGAAGGATTTCACAACACAACCTTAACTGATTATTTTAAGATAAATATTCAAACAGTTTGAAAACCATCCTGGAGGTTGAATGACTTTTGGTTAATTAGACTAACAGCATTCTGATCTTCAGTTAGTCACTTGCAAAGACTGAAGTGCTTTTAAAAACCTCGGACAGGGAAAAAACAGTGCTCCTCTCCCCCTGTCAGACCACAGGCAGAACATGTTTTGTGGTTGCACCCATGGCCAAATCTTACATATCTGATCATGTGAGGCGGCCGTCCCAACCATACCAGCTTCTGATAAAACACACGATCCTGCCAAACATTTCACACACTTGCGTCATTAAAGAGCCTTTGACAACAGAAGGAGGGATGAAAGAAGATGAGAAACAAATGTCACCATCTCTTCACCGCTAACTTTCTCATTCTATCTCTCACTCTCATCTTCGGTCAATGGAGGAGGCGGTAACGTGGGGATTTTCTATGTCAGACTAAAAGCAAAAGTAGTCTCAAAATGAGCCAATCACTGGGCCGAAAATGTCCGACTTTCATTTTTGCCCAATTTCACAGGACTTTCCGCGGCCTCCTACACAGGAAACACTTGTACCGCTATGAGCTGTCACACTCTTTCATAACCACATCTCTCAGGTCACGGCTATTTCTCCAGCCAAGACTTTAAAGAGATGAAGAGAATGAAAATGAATCTGAAGGAGAAAGGAGAAAGGAGACCGGAACGATGCCATTAAGGCTAAAGAGTGGTAGAGACAGAGAGAAAGCATGAATAGAATCAAAAGAGGGGGCAGAAAAGTCTTTCAAACAGAAAGTGCAAGTGAAAGCCTGCATCGCAGTGATTGATATGACATGCTGTTTTACCTTTCATACTTAGACAAGACACTGTATAAAATATGTTTATGTTGTTAATCAAATGTGCATTAGTACAGTACAGAGTAATTTTAATTACTTGCTTTGACATTAAATCATACAGTGAGGCAGTATTTTTTGTCAGACTGTCTAATAAATCAGTCACAGCATAGACTGTAGATTGTAACTGCAATTAAATTAAAGTTTAATTAAACACAGCCTCTGTTTTTTGCACATTTTCTCTCGGAAATTTCCCCTGACAATGTTCAATGTTGAATACAATCACTCAGCAATTCTATAGCTATTCACAATTCAAAAGCTTTTACTCTGAACGAGACTGATACTATAAAGTTGTCAATTACAGAGAGAACAAGAAAGCACAACAGAAAAAAAATCCTGTCCTCAGGGACGAAAGAAGAAAGTAAATAAATCAGAGTTATTAACAGGCACAATAATATAATATACTATTATAGTGTGTAGGTGCGTGAGAGGGTTTATCCAAACAACACAGTCAGGTTTTGCTGAAAACATGACAGGTCTCAAGGTTATCAGTCGCATGCCTCGCCTCAAATGTCAAGCTACTCATAGGTCCTCCTATGAGTCCAGACTTTGGGGACATAAGGGTGTATAGACTCTAGTCCATAGAGGGATCATATAGCGGCCACAAAGCAGCTTGTGAACCCTTAAACAACAGATAGAACATGCTATGGCATGGATTACAAAACTTTTTTGTCAACCAAACCCCTCCGACTTAAAATATCTATATGAAGTACTGAGATATACAGTAATATTTTAATAATTTAACAGCATATTCCTGTTCATGGTTCTTAGATGCTGGTCAATGGTCACAGGACATGCAGATAAATAAACATTTCTTTTTTAGTAACCCGTTTGAGAAACCCTGCCCTACATTAAGAAACCCAAAAAAGACTTTTATGTATGCTTTTTCATTATTTTTTACTCTATTTCCTACATTATTTGTTTCTCTGTGAAATATGAAAATAAATAACACCTTTTCTGCATTTGTCTCTCAAATACTCTAGGTGAAGTATGAAAGCATGTGAAAAATTAGCATGCAATGTAACTTCAGTCTTTCTTTTTTCTTGTGGTTATGAAAAGCCCTGAAGGTCAAATTAATTATTTCTCTGCTGTGTGTAATAACGCCACAACATTTTTTTTAAAATATGCAGAAAATGTGAGAAATCATT
Organism: Tor tambroides; assembly: GCA_021397915.2. Lineage (NCBI taxonomy): Eukaryota > Metazoa > Chordata > Actinopteri > Cypriniformes > Cyprinidae > Tor > Tor tambroides. The sequence goes on along the minus strand of JAFVLL020037392.1, from coordinate 45,460 downwards.
TTACCCATTTTCATACATATTTTTTCCCCTATTTTATACACATAACACAAAAAATAACATGAGAAATGGATTCAGGAAGGCACTGCAAAAAAATAAAAATAAATAAATAATTTCTGCCCTATATGGTCTTGTGGGATTCACAGACATTCAAAACATAAGTGTGCCAAGGAGAAAAAAGGTCACACTTTATTTTAAGGTCCAATTCTTGCTAAAACATTAACTATGGCTTTTGCCTCAATAAACTCCTAATTTGCTGCTTATTAATAGTTAGTAAAGTAGTTGTTAAGTTTAGGTATCGGGCAGTATTAAGGATGTAGAATATGGTCATGCAGGATACATGCTTTGTTAGTACTAATAAACAGCTATGTTAATAATAGGCATGCTAATAATCAACTATTTAATAGTGAGAATCTGTCCCTATACTAAAGTGTTACAGAAAAAACAACTATCATCATCCTCATTATGTCAATGTCTATAACATACACACTTTTCAAAAGGATCAGCTTCCAATTCACACACTCTTCACATCACCAGCTTGATCGTCATTTCACGTTTCTTCTTAAAATAGTTGCCTACTTAATTCTGTATTCCAGCTTATAAAAAATCCCAAACTGCCACAGTGTATTTACAACATCTCAGCAACACCTCATCAGCCTTGGAAACAAACTCTGAATGTGAATCAGTATCAAATGACAAACAAGCGACACTCACACACGCTATTTCTGTTTTATAATGACATATATCTCTAGAGCATCACAATATTATTATGCATGAGCATTTGGATGCTGAATAAACATATCCCTGCATAGTGAACGAGGAAGTGTGCCCATCAGCATTCATAGAGGGTTTCCTGTGCTGACATGTATGCATTTCACACTCTGAGACACAACAACGAAAGGTCACAGAATGTCTTGCATTTGACGTTCGGCACACAGGTTCAGATTTACTAAACACCTGTCTGTGTGTGTGTGTGTGTGTGTGTGTGTGAGACGGAGAAAGAAAAAGAAAAAGAGAAAGAGAGAGAGAGAGAGAGAGAGAGAAAGTAAGAGAGACCTGGGAAAGGTTGGCGTAGCTTCATTCCCGTGAGGAGTAGAAGTGGCCATCAACTTGCCTTTCAAATTCTAATCAGTCTTTTCTCTCTCTTCCTGTCTGCTGCTTCTCGCTCATCAGCGGCATCATCAACATGATCATAATAATCAGATCTCTCATCTGAGAGCTCTGTAACACCTGCTGTTCCCCTCTATAACCGTTCACCTCCCACCTCCTCACACAGACTGCCTTACTCCTGACTATAAAATCATTAAACCCGATGTTGAATCATTAAAAGAGCAGGACATGTTTGTGTTCAGGCCCTACACACTTCACGCTGATTTTGGGGGGGAAATCAACGCCATGGATTTAAATAAATAAATATAAGATGTTGACCTCGTTAATGTAGATTAGATTTGCAAGTAATAATCTACAAAGACACAGATTCATATGAATTCATAAATAGGCAATAAACAGAACCATTAAAAAAATGAACAGTAAGTATCTAATCATAAACAGAAATGAACAAAGTTACAACCAAGAATTCATAGTGGTGACTACTGGGAGCAGAATCTGATGTGATGGAATCTTACATTAATACTGTGAAAGAAAGAAAAAAACAGCTAAAACCAGTTTACGCTGGTTGGCTGGTCTTAGCTGGTTTAAGCTGAAAGTAGCTGGTCTCCAAGCCTGGCTAGGCTGGTCAAGCTGGTTTTAGCTGGATGTTCCAGCTGGCCACCCAGCCTGACCAGCAAAGACCAGCTAAGTAAGTGGCCAAACCCCTCTAAAACCAGCCTGCTAACCAGCTATGACCAGGCTGGAAGACCAGCTAAAACCAGGCAATCAGCTTAGGCAGGTTTTAGCTGTTATTTTTTTTCAGCAGGGTTAATATATGGTATTAAAACTGTGGTATTAAATATCAATGTAACGTGCCATGGTATATATAAGGAACCTGTCAACACTCAAATGGCACAAGTTTAATATTTTCACTTAATGGTAGCGTTTTGACACTATTGTAGTTCATTTACCTGGGGAATCGTAAGCCGCACGTACAGGTGTGGTAGATGTCAACAAAGACTGTCTTCATCGCTGAAAGTTGATAGGACGATTTTGAAGGTTTGTTTCAGTCGATTGTACGTAAATATCCATTCATCAGGTTCTCTTTTTGTTCTACTTTTTTTACTGAGTGAGAATCTGCTCCAAACGAGTCAGCACGCGAGGGAGTTGTCCGAATCACTCAGAATGAACTACGAACCGATTCAGACCGTTTGTCAACTCACTTGATTGATTCACTGAATAGAACCGGCTCAAACTGGCGATTTGTTCACAAGTTGGGTTCTGATTCTGAACAGTTGACGGAAAATTCAGACGACGCATGCATTGAATTGCTAAAATATTGCCAAAGAAATTTCTCAGGTAGGCCTAATATTCCTTTTTATCAGCTATGCTTTGGAACTCGTGACAGGACGTTCGACACATAACGTTACAGAAACTGACTTAGTAAATCGGCACCCCACAAACGATAGCACTATAAAATGGCTTCCCTGACGATGCAGCTTTTATAACAAAGAATCATTATTTGTTTGATAATCTCTCTTACCTTCAGAATTACCTGTATTGCTGATATTACCACTCGGATTACATCTCATTAATCTATTCCCCTCTCTCCCCGCCTTCTCTCTCTTTGTTCTTTCTTTTCTATATATATCTCCCGCCTGCTGTTTCCCCTCTTACCTCTTCATTTTCTCACAAACCCCTGGCTTTATATCTAAATGATCTTTTTTATTTCCACTGCCACCCCTTTTTTTTTTTTTAGAAAAGTACTCCTCCGACACTTGTTCCCTCTGGGTGTCTCCTTCATTTGCTCTTTCCCACTTCTTTTTCTCTCTATCTGTAATTACTACTCAGTCAGAAGACATTTTAATATGTGGCAAAGTATCTATCCTCTGCTCACAGCTTAGTCATTTTTCATTTTTAACTTTCCCTCTCTTTTCTCAGTTTCCTTCATCCTAAATCTCTCTCCTCGTCTGATCTTCTACTCATGTTTTTCCATCTCCTAAATCTGTTTATCCTGTCTTCTCATATACGGCATAATCCGTCGCATAGTCCTAAACATACACACAGAACTGGGATAAACCATTTCCACTGCTCATACAGACACTCTTCATTTAAACAAACCACTTTTTGCACACAGTATTTCAGCACATCCTCAATTTATCAAGGAAACCTCAATCCCCTGATGCACTAGCTGGCAGAAAGTGCGCAAACACACACACAAGGTCTTCCAGAGAGACGCACATCTGTGTCCCTCTCTCTGTCACTTTTCCATCCCCTGCAGAGGAACATGATTGCCGCCCCCTGGGCCGGAACACAGCGTGTGCATTTGTGTATGTGGGTCTCTTTAACACCACGAGGCAGTGGGACTGGAGAGCTGAGCTCTAATGGTGATAGATTCTCAGCATAACGGATGTGGCTCCACTTCAGATAAAGTGGGTCATGTCTGAGGAGCGGCGATGAATTTGCACAGTGCCAAATCCAAATGCATTAGCCTCTCTCTGTTTTACTTAACGAGGACGGCGGAGGAAGCGCTGGGGTGTGTGTGCATGTGCCGCACTTCAACCATTTGAAGTGCACATGTACGAGTGCCAACGAATAAGTATTTGCGTTAGGGTTGTGTGTAACTCAGACAGGAACTGGAAGTGCTGATGACTCACACTCACAGAGTAATACAGCGGGTGTGCTGATGTATTTTGGCCTATTTTTCAGGTTGTCTCGTTAAGACATCTTCATTGCAGCTGTCATCATCTTTTTTAGGCTTTTTCTGCCTTGATTAGATAGAACAGTGAAAAAAGACATACGGGATTGGAAATTATGCACTCTGGACTCAAACTTGTGTCCCCGCAGGTGCCAAAAAAGCATCTGGAGACTTAAATCACATTTAAAAATATCTGAATGTCATTGCATTAAATTCAAAATGTCAAACTGTGTGGCATATGCAAACCTCAGAACTAAACTTTACTTGGGCTTGTTTGCAGTGACTTTAATACACCTGGTGTCAAGGTGATTTTTAATGGATGTATAAAGTCAGGTATCCTAGAAGTGTTAACACAGGTGTAGTTCAGTATGATGAACATGTCATAACACACCAAACCGACATTAAAGAACAAGCAACAAGCTGACTGTGTTGTCTCCTCCTGTCACCTGTGGCTGGGCCAAAAATTTGCGCTTAAACACACGGCAGTACCAGCAGGTGGCAGTAGTCTTATCTAGTCTGCGGATACACAAACCACAAACAAAGCAGCTCTTGCTTACCATTTTGGATTTGAATAAGGTTGATCAGTTGGTCTTTTTCTTCATTCCAGACAGCCATGTCGTTCTGAATATATTGACGTATTGGGATGTTCAGATGATGACGTAAAATTAGAGGTGCATTAGTGATCGACCGATATTGATTTTTTAGAACCGATACCGATACCAATTATTTGCATGTTTGTGTGCCCGATAACCAATATGCAGAACCGATATTTATTTATTGTTATAAAGTACTTCACTTTGGTTTTTCCTCTTTTCAGTCATCTTTTTTTTAAGTGTCTTTCATGTTGTAATATGAAGATTAAATTTAACAATAAACAAATACATTTTATTTATAAAAAGCATCAGCAGCAATAACACTAATAATATTAACAATAAACAAAAATAAATGTAGAATGTCTAATGTTTTCAAATGGAGAAAATAAAGACAGAGTCCACTATCAACTTAATTTTAACTACAGTTTTAGTAGGTTTATAAGCTGTTTAATGGAGTCAAGAATAATTCACTGGATAATGTTAATTCACTGAATAATATTCTCTGGAATATTGGAATATAAACTTTTACTAACTTTTTTTTTTTAAATAAATACAAAGTATTTTGCATTTCTTAACTGGAATGTTATATCAGAATTATTAATGTTTTTGTCCCTCTAGATCAGGGATAGGCAATTTCGGTCCTGGAGGGCCAGTGTCCTGCAGAGTTTAGCTCCAACCCTAATCAAACACACCTGAAGAAGCTAATCAATGTCTTCAAGATCACTAGAAAGTTACAGGCAGGTGTGTTTGATTAGGGTTGGGCTCGCTTTTTGCTACGGAGGTTTACAGCTGGGATATATCTAATACAAGACCATGAAATGCCTGCTGATAGCGCAGTTTATCTATGCATTTACAAAGAACTCAAACTTCGATCGCTCGCGGAGATAATAAATAATTCATTTCCATAAAGTTGTATTTTAGATGTTTATTAGCAGAAATAATGGTTATATAGTAAATGTTGCTACAATTTGAGTGTTTTTAACAAGTGAATCTTGTTAAAAGTTACATGCGGAGAGCCGATGCTGAGCATTTCCTAAGCATCAATCCGCTGAGTGAACAGCAATGTGAGCGGCTTCCGCAGAGAACTAATGAGTGAGCAAATATACAACAGAGAGAATTTAATTCAGCGCTTTTATTTCCAACATGCGCTCATTCATGGCTGTATTGTTTAACTCATGCAAAGTTACGTCCTTATTGGGAGAGGACTTGACGGATGTAAGTGTGTCGAGCTCGTCCGTCCGCACTCATCCGCGGCGAGTATACTTTGTAGGCTGCTCGGACGCGGCTGCGCGCGAGACGGGACAGGACGCGGAAAGTGAAACTTACCCGGGCCTTCAGCCTACGTGACTCCGACTTCACGAGGCTAACGATGAGCATAGACAACAGAGAGAGAATTCAATTCAGCGCTTTTATTTACAACATGTGCTCACTCATGGCTGCGTATTATTTAATTCAGGCAAAGTTACGTCTTTATTGGGACAGGACTTGACGGATTATTTATATGCCTCCGTGAGTTGCTCTCTATTTCTTAGAGCCAAGCTGCATAAACTGCATAACAGGCATTTATGTAATGCATCTAATTTGTGCATTAATGGCTGTTATGTTAATAAAGAGATTTACTAACTACGAAAATCAAGTACTTGTGCATGCCGTTGTCGTTGTCTCGTCTCCCCTCTGGCCGTGCTGCAATACCTTTGATCCTGCGCGCAATTCTCATAACACCCACAAGATGGCGGCATTTATCGGTGAATCCGATATTACAAAACCGATATCCGATTATGGTAAAATGCTTAAATATCGGGGAAAATATCGGTAAATCGATATATCGGTCGATCTCTAAAGTGCATCCTGTGTGTGCCCTATTGACTTCATCATTTGCTTGCTTTCATGACTTTCGCTTTTTATTCACCAGCTTCTCGGAGTGATCTCAGTACAGAACACACAGCAAAAACTGAGCTTACAAATGCTCAACGATGGCCCAACATTGATCTGGCGGCTGACCGTCAGCTTGAAAGATGTCTTTTAACTACATTATTTAAATGTATGCCACTTGGTTTGATGTTTTGTTATGTAGTGCTAAGACCTTCGCATTAAGTGTGGCTTGAGTGTCCTAATATATTTGCGGTTACTCTATAAGCTCAACTTTTTTTTTTCTTTTTTTTTACCTGCAAGCGAAAACTCTTGAAATGGCTCAAACATGTATTACAGTACTTCTGAGACTTTTCTCAAATGTGGAAAATAGTCAGTGATGGTGTGGCCTTGAGTTGGTTATCAGTTCTGTAGAGATGCACAACAGCAACTGAGCTCTGACCTTCTGTTCTCTTACTAACAGAAACATTTACATTTATGCATTTGACAGACATTTTTTTTGGCAGACACTTAGATACAAAGCAACTTAAATGGCATTCAAAATTTAATCAGCTTTTGCATTCTCTGAGAATCAAACCCATGACCTTGCCGTTGCTAGCACCATGCTCTATTGTTTGAGCTAACTTAATAAAAAAGTCTAAAGAGGATGGGAAATGATGTGAAGCAGATAAAGAAAATGTCATCGGGCTTTAACTCACATTGGCATTATATAAATATTATGCCAATAGATACACAATATATTATATAAAATAGCTTAAAGTAACTTTTTGCTTAAATCTAAGAAGAAAAAAAAGACATCTGGGGGCAGTTAACCACATAACCACAACGTTAAGACTTAACTAGCTTGACCAACTTCCCAAGGGGGTAATCTTTCTTAATTTTCTGATTCACATTAGATCTACTTTTTTTGGAGTTGACTTTAAAAAAGTTATGATCAGTCTTGAAGAAAAAAATAGTTGACTAACCTTTCATGACTAGTCTAAGCAGTTTATGCAATCTGAGCACCAGCTGACCTACAAAATTTCTTTCATTTAATCCCGGCAGTGATGAAATGGATAAAAGCGAACAAGCATGTGCTTGTCTGGAGAGGAACTGAGATTGTTTTGTAGATGAAATCACAAAATCACAGGATTTTGAACCTATATTTATGTATATTTTTGCCAATAACATGCTACAGCCACCATTAATCATTTGTATTGTAATTTGTGTTAAATCAATTGCAGTTTTGAGGTTTCAGAGATGAGAATGCTCTATTAAACCCAGCGTCAAGATCAATACATATTGACGTAAGGATATGCCCACTTACAGTGGTTTTGAAAAGGTTATCTGAACAACATCTTTAATATCAATATCAGAATCCTGCTATTAATCAGTTTACTCAGCAGTCAAACGACAAACAAACTAATGTTCACGTGCAAAGCCTTTACCATTTCACAATATCAACGTATCAAATTAGTTTGAATCTCAGTGTGTCCTGTACACCGAGAACTACGCTGCAGCTCCAAGAAGCTGATCTTCTTGATGAATACAAAACGGGTAATTGAGAACATGAAAGTACATTTGCTCTGTGGATAGCGATTAATTCTTATGTTGACGTCTGGGGCATCGAGAAGTGTTGGCCTTTGCATTCAGCCTCCTTCCTCCCCTCGCTTTGTTTCCCATCTATCACGAAAAAACAACATTGTTGAGAATCTGAATCCGTTGCAGGGGCAATTACGGCCTAAACACAAAAGCCTGTGTTGGTGGAGCTGTTTGTGTAATCATAGTAATTTTACCAAGAGCTACTAATAATGGCTTTCAAGGCTTGTCCATAGCTGCTTTTAATTACCTTGCGAGCTTCTGCATTGATTCTTTTCCTCCATCTTTCCTGCAACCCCCTCCCCTCCATCTCCTTTCTACATCTCACTCTTTTATTAATATCGTAAAGCAATAACAACTGTGTCACAACCCAGATTTCGGCAGTATAATCAACAGGATTAATTCAAAGCCAGAAGACGTGTGTTTCCGCCTGCTTTCACTGCTTTCTTTTTGGACCCTCATTCTCACGCACATGCACGCGCATCATCTTCGTTCTGTTTTTCGTTTTCTGCCAACTCTCATCTGAAAGGGGGTGGTGAAGTACAAAAGGAAGCGATTTAGCCCCTAGACAGGGAGAGAGAGAGGGATGCAGGGTCTGCTTGAGTAGAAACAAATGACGGTGAGCAGAGGTGGATGCTGGGACTTGGGGGTCGGGATGCTGATGAAAAAAGGAGTAGGAGCGAGAGTGAAGGACAAATGCCCCTCTGGCTGCTGTTAAACCTCCCAGCAGAGCCAAGACTTACCATAGCCTACAGTGTGACAGAATGAAAGTGTGTGCATGTGTGTGTGACTACAGCATGTGGGCCGTGGGAGTGTGTGATGTTCTTAAACTTCAGGCCTCTTGGACTTTATGAGCATAACATACCACATTAGGCAGCATGGGGGCGTGTTTGTATGAGCGCTAGCTGATTTAAACTAATGGAGGACTCCATAAAACTTTATAAAACATAAGGGACTCAAGGGAGTCTGCATTCGTTCACTAGACCCCTGTGTGCTAGTGAAGACATGTAAAATGTAACTCACGGTTAGCTTAGGTCATTTCCTCCACTCCCGTCCTGAAATTCTGAGCGTGTGCCAGCTAGTCCAAGCCTGCTCAGAGTGCCTAAGTAAGAGTGTGTGAGGGCATTTGTATGCGTATGTGTGTCATTGTTCCTGCTGCAGCTGTATAGTTGGCAGAAAGTCTGGATGGTACTGCTCGGTTGGGATATTTCACGAGTGGATGAGGGCTCAGCTAGCCCTCTTATTTCCAGACTGCCGTCGGTTTCACTGGAGGACTGTGGTTTATATAGCTCTTTTTATCCTCTCGTTGAGAGCCTTGTGACATATGTACATATATACAGTACAAATGAACTAAAACGGGTTTTTACTTTGTTAGATGGAGCATGACTCGACTGAACCGCTGGAAAACGGATAAAGAAATCTGTTAAGGTAATGCCTTCAGGAGAATTCATGGCAAACTGCAGTTCCAAATCATTCCTTGGCAAGATGCAAATATTTTTAATATATTCATCCCATGGTGCTTCATGTCCAGAGCAATGGCAGTTGTGTAAGAGTGTTTCTTCAACTATGAGCACTTTTAGCCCTGTGGATTTTTAGAAAGTAATTTACTTTTTCACTAGTTTATTTAATTTTTAATAAAACTACTAACAGTCTCCAACTGCAAAGTATATATGTATAGGACAATTCTGTCATATTTTCTGAAAGTAATGAAAAAGTCCACCACGTCTTAAATAATGTATTGTGTTTAACGGTAGAAATGAAGGTGTTGCTATATGTATATGTAATGTGTATATCTATATTATTTATATTATATTACTATATTACCTTATTTTTACTCTGTCTGACCTAAGATGAACCAAATAAAAGCAAAAATAAAAAGAAATGAAGGTGCTGGAAATCCCATTTTTGGAATAAAATTACCATTTTCATAGCTAGCATTTTATGCATCCTAAATACACACAACTACATAATATTTCACATATTTTCACACTTTTTGCATAATTTCACAAAATTACAGCTTGTCTAGAAAAAAAACCATCAAAAACTTGCATTGATTTCTTTTTCTAATTTTTTTCTGTATTTCTCAATCATATTCTTCATTGGCAGTTTTATCGTTAGTAAACAAGTTTAAAAACTTTTATTATTCTAGTTTTAAACAATAGTTTTGAATATGACCTTCATATAAAAAAACAAGTTGAAATCTGTAAAAAAAAAAAAAATAATAATAATAATAACTATTAGTAGTAGTAGTAGTAGTAGTAGTAGTAACATAAAATGTTTCCCTTTTTTAATAGTTAAAATAAAAATCAACCCTTACATGCAATGTGCAAAGTAAAATAAACATTGTGTCTGTTTGCTTAACAGACACAATGTAATAATTTTGTACCCAGAGGTAAATCTGAAAACTTGGCCTCCCCATTTTTAAAAACTATATATTTTTTTTAAATGTACAAATTCGCAAAGTCTTCTCTCAGTTTTCTCTCGGTAACTCTCTGTGTGTGTGTGTGTGCGCGCACATGCATGTGACCAGGCCATGCAGAGAAATGCATTCTGCATAATAATGACACAAGCACAATAATGTATGTGTGTGAGAGAGCTGCACATGTCTGAGCCAATGACCGCTAATGTCCCCAAGTGCATATTTTACACACACACATCCATACAGACCCAGTCAGTCCCCTGCTATTCCCTGATATGCACATAAACCTTATGCTATATTGCTTGGCAGAGAGACATAAAGAGCAATATATAATGGATAAAGAGATAAACTGGGCTTGGGGGAAAAGAAGGAAATTGAGGGAAAAGAGAAGGGAAGAGAGCTGGAGCGAGTGAGACATGTCCGCTTTACATTCCTCACCATGACAATAATGCAGAGAGATGAGAAAATTAAAAATTGATGCGAGTAAATAGTTTTAAACGTCCCACTGCTGTACAGAAAAGCTCCCGCTGGATATCACCCAAACTGAACGATGACTTGAAATTCAAAGAGAGCGACAGACAACAAGAAGATGAGCAGAGAGAGAAATGAGACTTCTGAAAGTGAAAGTAAAGAACTTCAGTGCTGGAAGGAGTGATTGAGGGAAAATATGAACAAAATACAGAGTGATAAACAGGCTGTGCGAGAAGAGGGGAAATGAGGGAGAACAAGGAATTTTAGTGGGCTGAAATAGAAACGTGAGAAAGATCTACTATAACAAAAATGCAGTACAGCACAGATGCAAAGTGCACACTTCAGCAGACCGAGAGAGAAATGAGGAAATTTAAAGAGAGTGTCAAAGAGAGAGACTATTAAGGAAAGAAATTAGGGCTACAATCAGAAATGTACTGGCCATAGGGACCACTGGGTGTGGGAATCTGCAAGAAAATTAAAGGTTAATTCTAATAGTACATTAAACTGCTATTTATAATAAAGTATGATGTTTAGGAGAGAATGGTTTTTTTGACCCTGATAATCTCAAAATTTCACTTGTATTTAAATATACTTTACTGTACTGGATTTATTTTTATATGGATGTATTTTATATTTAAATATATAATCAGTAAAAATGAGTTTATTATCAGCAATTTGATAACTCTGATTATTTTAATTCAACTTTCAATGCAGTTCAGAGTTATTCAAGTTCAAAAGAAAATCATCTATTTGAAATAGAAATCTTTTGTAACATTGTTAATGTTTTAGTGTCACTTTTGATAAATTTAATGCATTACTGCTGAATAAAAATATTTATAAAAAAAACATTTTTTAAATCTCACTGACTCCAAACATTTGAAAAATGGTTATTATAGTTAACTAAAACTGAAGCTAAAATCATAAAAAAACAAGAAAAATCATTACTTGAAATAAAATAAACTATTTACATTTTATATATTTTAAATATACTTGAAATATTTTATATTTTAAATATAGATAGATAGATAGATATTCCTTGAAATACTTTATCGAGTGTAAAGCAATGGCTCCTGCAGAACATTCCACCTCTTACCTGTAAACATATATTTTTTTATGTATATTATAAATTATGTGGTGGATAGTTCTGCTGCTGAGAACAGTCAATGTATGTTTTTGTATAGCATATACTATATAATTGAGGAATTCGTAAAAGAAACATAAATCAAAGCATATCTGCTTAAGTTGTTTGCTGCTCCCTAAAAAAGACAATAGAGAGCAGACAGACTAAAAAGGGGCAGTGGTGTAACAATGTCTGGTGGAGGTGGAAATAGAACCACAACAGATTTTCTGTATGTAAATGAGCACAAAACAGCCACAGGCGTCAAATTTGGACACCTGGACTGAATGCCCTTCTACAGAGCACCTGCCGAACACACACATAGCCTCCTCTACAAAACACAGCCCACGGCAACTACCATGAAAATCACTTTCCCCTACATCACAGATATCACATCATAACTTGAGTGACCACCAGGAATAGCTACTGTATGTGTACAGGTGTGTGTGTGTGTGTGTGTGTGTGTGTGTGTGTGTTACGGATAAAGCTGAAAAGGTCAGAAGCCAACAGAGTGAGTGAGTGAGAGAGAAAGGAGCGAATGTTGTTGAAAAGCTTAATATGAAAAAAATCCATACAGATGTCAGATCTGCAGCCTGAGTTTACCTCCAGGACATGAAGCAAGAACAATTTTATACTGCCATTTCCAGCCATGTTAGAGAGATTCGCCTCAAAATGAGACCTTCCTTCAAAGCAGAGTTCACCCTAAAATGAAAATTCTGTCATCATTTTCTCACCCTCATGTCATTCCAAACTTGTATGACTTTCTTTCTTTTGTGGAACATAAAAGAAGATATTTTGAAAAATGTGACCCTGGACCACAAAACCAGTCTTAAGTCGCTGGGGTATATTTGTAGCACTAGCCAACAATACATTGTATCAGTCAAAATGATCGATTTTTCTTTCCTGCCAAAAAACATTAGGATATTAAGTAAAGATTATGTTCCATGAAAATATTTTTAAATTTCCTACTGGGAATATATCAAAACTTAATTTCTGATTAGTAATATGCATTGCTAAGGACTTAATTTGGACAACTTTAAAGGTGATTTTCTCAATATTTTGATTTTGTTGCACCTTCAGATTCCAGATATCCAGATTGCCAAATATTGTCTTATCCTAACAAAGCATACATCAATGGAGAACTTCTTTATTCAGCTTTCAGGTGATGTATACATCTCAAAATTGACCTTTATGACTGGTTTTGTGGTCCAGGGTCACAAATATCCTTGTGTCCATACAATGACAATTGGTTCCAATCCATTCTTCTCTCGTTTTTCACAGAACAAAGTCTGATTTGGAATGACATTTTAATTTTTGGGTAAACTTCTTTTACCCTGAAACAACCACCTGCCTGCATCTATTTTCTGTAACCAGTCCCTTAATAACCAATTCCATTCGCTTCAACAAAATCCACGTGCGTGCTTAAATGTCACTCTGAGAGTCATATGCTCCCATCCATCTTCCAAATATAAGCAATCTTTTTTTTAATTAGACAATTTCCTGTAGCAGCCAGTCGCATTCCTCAGAGCTTCATTAGTTGAACACAGATAAGGTGAAGGAGAATCATGGGTAATTAAAGCGGTATATACTGACAAATTCCACTCTTCCCCGAGGTGCTAGAGGCCGATATTCACCTCAAAAAGTGAATCATACAGATTTGTGTGTTTGCATCAGAAATTACTGTTAATATAACAGCTTGCAGAGCAATGTGATTTGCCGGCGAGGCAGAGGGGGACGTGAGTCATCCCACCCGTGTGCGAGAGATGATAACATTATTTCTTTTTCAGATGAGTTGCGAGATTGTCGAGCGCTCCAGGTTTGGTCTCAGGGGTACAAGAAACAAGACTTCCAAATCTCCGGCCCAGCCACAGTCACAGCTGCATTCATTCAGACTAAAAACCTTCCTGGATTATTATGCATTTTCCTATTCTCGCTAAGAGCTCCCAGGAGCCGAGTTCCCGCAATCACCCATCGTCAAGGTCGCAAGTCCGGGATGTCTCAGCACCTCGCGCACGCCCCTCGAACCGAGACAATCTCAGAAACGTAATCCATTGTTAGAGAAAGTAATCTCCTGCTATCGGAGCCTCGGGCCAATTCTGCTCGCCAGCCCTGGAAGGACAAACTCTCCGCATCGCCAGAACAACAACAAGATGACCTCACGGCCGCTTCGACCAAACAATAAGGAGTCTAACCTCCGCAAGCGCATACTCACAAGCGCTGCCCTCGTCCTCGAGGCGTGCTTTGAGATTTTAATTGTGGAATTATCAGCAACTTTTTGATGTTTTTTGTTTGGTGGTGTAAATTCATTACGGCTAATGAAGATTTATTTACCGCTTACTAATTATCCCAGATCAAAGGTTCACTCCCAAGCCTTAATTCACTGTTCTCAGGTTGGGAAGGGGGACATAGTTGTGCTGATGCTGCAGTGTTGGATGGCGTTGTACTGTCTGGCTCTGATCCACGTTTGAAGTGCTTATCAATCCCGCATCTCACATCACCTCAATTTGTTTTTAAAGTAATCTCCAGATAATCATTATCGCTGAGAGCATCTATCATTTAGCATTTGGTGTTTCCTGTGAGGGATCCCTATTGCCTGACCATGTATTCGTTCCTCTCAGTGTGGCCCTTGACCCGTAACAGTGGTGCAGATCGCTTTGTGAGAGTGTACAGGAAAGTAATTACCTTCATTTATGTTCCGTTCCTTCCGAGTTAAGTGCCAGTTTTCAATCAGGTCCTCTCTTTTTATTTAAGGCAGTAATTCTCTGCCATTTGAATTCCATTTTAATTTCAAAATTTGAAATGAGGCAGCAAACAGAATAGAGAATCTAATACAGCATGCAGTTATTTGAATTTGAATGCAAGGTATGGACTTAAAAATTCATATATGACTTTAACTGCCAACTAGAAAAGCAAAGTTTGTCCAGACAACTTTGACCTTAAATCTTTGTTTTAAAAGTTTTGAAAATGTTGAAAAAGCCTTGAAGTTTTAAGGTAGATTTATTGATTGATTGATTGATTGATCGATTTAATAATGTTAAATTATATTTTGTGGACCAGAATGAAAGAACAATTCACTCTCAAGAATTCAATTCAATAAATTCCTCTTTCTGTCATTTCTGTCAGGATTATTTTTAACTAAAACTGAAACTATTTTTCAGTTTTACCTTTACCTTTCTTAATTAAGATAAAGCTGAAATAAAAATCTAATAAATATTAGCTAAAAACTTAAACTAAACAAAAATTTGGAAAGTTGTCTTAGCAATAACTGAAATAATTTTGAAGCACTCAAATCAACTAGAAATAAATAAAACTAAAACTACACTGAAATAAAAATAAATTAAGCCTAAATATTAGTAAATGGTAATATCTAAAGAACTAATAAAAATGACAAAACTAATTAAAAATCTCTCTCTCTCTCTCTCTGTGTGTATATATATATATATATATATATATATATACACACACACACACTAAAATTCAAATTAAAACTGGAAACAAACAAAAAAGCTACTTCAAAATATTAATAAAAACTATTATAGTAAACAAATAATATTAAAATAATGTTGATTCTAGTTCAGTTTCCTCTGGTGTGTGGCTAATTTAATTCAGATTCACATTCATAAATTTAAAAGGAAGCCAATTCCTCAGTTCCGAATGTTGCACAATCCTGCAATTCTCATTTACCAGCCCACTGCTGAGCGCTTCAGTGGGCATATCAGTGAGAGCAGAAGACTGGGAGGGAAATGTGATTGTGTTTGTGTGTGTGAGCGCTTCACCCCTGACCTGCCACTCAGCTCCAGACGGGTGGGTGGCCTGCAGTAAAATGTCCTCATTGATCATCTGTGTTCTCACTTTGTGATGGTGCCATGTTTTTGCTGTTTGCTGCAGTCACCTACACAACTAGTTTTCACACAACTACTTACTCACTTTGCACTCTCTCTTTCTTTAATGTTCCCACTGGATGCAGGATCTTTTAACCTCCACTCTAATGTGTTGCTCTTTCTTCCCAGTGATTCTTCGACTACCTCAGTTGTTTGTTATTCTTCCCTCCGTCTCTTGGTCTCCAGTCTCCTCAGTCAAGTCTGGTGGCACGCACACTAGCCTCTTTAACTTCCCATTCTCCACTGTTTCACAGACCATTGAACTGTGTAGTGTAGGTGCTGAGACCTTCACGCTGTTCTCCTTTAAACCTTCAGCCTTTTCTTCCTCCTTTTTCCCTCCCTCTCCTCTTACAAATATGTACCATGGTAACTGGGTGTTTCTTCAACCATGGGCACATACTCTCTTAAACACACTTTTCACACTCACTAGTTTATTTAATTTCTCTACTAACAGTGTTCAATAGTGGACATAGAAGAATTTTTGTCATTTTTTCTGAAGGTCATGAAAAGTCCTACCACAATGTCATTTCCACTCATCTCAAATGACTCTGTGAGGGAAATGAAAATTGTGGAAATAACATTTTAGAAACAAATGGCTGACTCAAGTGTCTTATAGCTAACATTTTATGGTATGTATCTTAAAAAATTAAACTATAATTACTTGAATAGAAATGATATACAATAAAAAATATTCTGCTCAAGTGATATCTCGTATATTTCATATCAAGCTCTTCACTGACACTTCTGTCCCCAAATTAAAGTAAATCTTTGTTTAGATCATCAGGAATGTGTAATCATATATATTTTATAAAGGAATTTTATACTTTAACATTGAAAGAGTGCGTCTTCCTGACATGAAATCCATTTGAAAAGCAGTAAAAAATAAATGAAGGGATAGTGAAATGTTTCCAAGGCAGTTGGCCTTCATATAACAAAAAAGAAAAAACTTATCTGTTGTTTTAACAATCAACCCCTGGGACATGCTCAAAGTGCTCAAAGTTGAAGAAACACCCAACTAATCATTTTTCTCCATCTTGCACACAGGATTTCCTGCCCTACCTCTTACTGTGCTGCAAACAAAACAAAAAAAATAGAAAACCTGTTTTTATGACTCCGGTTGGTACTACACATTCAAAAGGATATTTTTTTTAATAAAATATTTCCAGAGTGCAGATTTATTCTGTATAAAAACTGACTGCTTTCCTTGGCTGCGTCCAAAATCGCACTTGAGTAGGTACTTATTTTGAATAAGTTATTACTTGGTGACTGCTAAAAAAGTATGTTGTATATTGTATGAATTTGTGTCACCATTTGTGTCACCATTCACCATGTTGTCATTATCACGTGACCTACCAGCATCAGTTGTGTCACAACACTGTCATACACAAATCCTCTCCTGTGGCCTCATGGGATACGTCCCTTGTATGCATGGATGTTTCAGAATCTCGCTGGGAGTAGTAGGCCATCTGGGTACTTTTTGCCTACTCTTTTATGAGTACTGTGAATTTGGACATACCTTTTTTGTCACATACTGTTTTTCGGCCTACTTTAGTAAGGATATGTGCAATTTCAAATGCAGCCCTTGTGTCTACCATTGGCAAACAGACTCTCACCATTAGCTGGCTGTTGTTGCTATGTTGAGCTGATCAGAATGCTTAAACCAACAGAGTAATATTTGGACATTTTGCCACAGAGCCACAGCGTTTACACATTTTTTGCTTCTATAAAGTTGTCTCTGCATATTAAACTGGGATTAGGGATGGTTTTGAAACATTTAAAATGCACACTTTGGCTTTCAATATTTATAGGAAAATAAGTGAAAAATCCCTCTCATCCACTCCCCTCTTCTTCTTTTTCAATCTCTCTCTCCCTGCATGAGGATGTGCTGAGGTCAGATTTGACTCGTCTCACACACACCTGTCCCGAGTAAGGGCTGCTCCCTCCAGCCCTCTGCGCTCACCCACAGCCTCATTATCACCTCCACGCTCTCCACATAATGTAATCGGTGCAGGCAGCATTAGTCTCCCTCTCAAGAAGCTACGAAGCCTTTCACACACACTCCATCTGGAGCAGGGGCCCGTTTTAGTTCTAATGGGCCCTTCATCCAATCAAACCTAGTGAGGGCTTTAGTGCCACTCAAACTCCTGTAATTACCGCAAAAGCCTGGGACCTTTACCTCATGTGGGTAGGGAACAGAGACGCTGTGGGAGCCTTGGAAACTGGTGGAAGGATGAGGCAAAGAAATGAAAGTAGGAACGAGAGAAAAGACAGAGGTTAGGGGGCTGTTAAACAAGCACAGGGCAGAGTTTGCAAAGTCATGGCAACTCTGTCCCCTATACGGAAGAATGTTCACCTCTGTGGCAATCAACCACAACATCCACTTAAGTCTGGCTCACTCTCCTCTCCACCTTTCTTTTCATGTCTCACAGTCTTGTCTTTCATTTTTACTCTCTCTGTCTCTCTCTCTCTACATTAGCAGCTCTGTTTCTCACAAGTCTCTCTCCAAGATAAAATTCCAAAGGTGATTTTCTTGGTAGGAGAACAAAACTGAAAGGTTTTTACTCATGATTTTGTGATATTGTCAAAGTGAGAGATGAATAAAAGTACATATTTTCAAAATCAACTAGTCACAGGTATTTAAAATATTATCTGAAAAAATGTTCAGAAACATCTGTAAAAATGGGGCACAATGAAGGAATTTTCCATATTGATTGCTTAAAAAAAGAATTTAACCTGTATTTTGAATTTTGCACTTCACTGGGTTGTGTTTTAGGGTTAACAGAAATGTGTGTAAAATTAATGAATCATGTCCATACAGATTTTTTTCTGGTTTTTAAAGCTGCAAGTTATATTTTTTTTATTTTAAAAAAAAAACTTGATTAAAGTTATTATTTTAAAAATACTTATATTATTAATATTTTAACTTTGACATCCCTAAAAATATTTTTTTCCACAGATAAACCCCCTTTTTGCTGCCCCATGTGGATCCCTAGATCCAAAATCTGAAAGCCCCTAAACAAACTATATATTTTAAACATGTGTTTAAGCTTTAGTACCAATTTAGTACCCGTTATTTAAAAGCACAATATGCAAGATTTTTGTAAAAAAAAAAAAAAAAAAATCCAAAAACTGCTTGCACAGTGTGATATATTTGATGCAGTTGTGTACTTACGTTATCCCAAAAGTTCCCAAGGATTTGTAAATCCAAAGAAATTCCAATAATGACTCATCCCTGGTCATTGTCGCCTATCAATAATGTAGTAGATGCTATAGTTTCTACAAGCAGAAACTAGGGACATGCAAGACACTGACACAAATGCTGCAGTACAGTTAAACTAAATCCATTACAGCTATCGCGAATGAATTGAGAATGAAAATGAAAAGTGTTGACCTTAGCATTTAATTTAGATCTGCTCAATGTTGCGCCATGATTTTTTAAAAGCGTTTTTACAGTGTTGCGCATTATAACCAATCACGCACAAGTCTGTTAAGATTATGAATGCAATGGCCAATCAGAGGCGTTCAGATGAGTTTTTTTCTTCACTGCACACGTTCACTGACTGAATTCTAATTCTAGTTTTAAAGACTTGAATCCCCTACGTTACTGTGACCCAAAATACCATTAAACTACCATTTATCTTAGCACTTGTTAGGAAAAAAAACTAATTTCAGATTCCTAAATTTCTATCTGATTCTCAAGCTGTGAAATAAAGACACTGAGAAATAATGTATTGCTATTCAACAGTGCATTGCTATTCTGAAGTCTTATTCTCCATGCTGAGAAAGACATAGTCAGGCACCAGACAGCAAATCTGCCACTCAGACATCTCACAGGACAAGAGGAAGAAAAATTAGATCTGAATCAGACTGCACTTCACACACCAAGTCTGAATTATTGACATCTCGTGTCTGGCGAGGTTTTGCCTTCTCACAAGTGACACAGACAGAATCGGGTCCAGTACGAACAGGCATATTTCAATAATTCACATACTTATCAGAGAGCAAGCACTTAAATTCCCACAATGAATATGCTTGGATTCAATCAAAGCAAGCCGCAGAAACAGCTTGAGAGTGATAACCCTGAAAAATAAGCCTGTTTAATTGGTGCACCTTTCTGAGCGGGTTTCATTAGAACAATAGTCGAGACTTCTGGGAGAGATGGAAGAGTTTCGGTTTCATAACAGCGGTGTGCTGGCCTTGCTCAATAGTATTTGTAGTCAACTTGACCAGAAGCGTCTTATTCATCATTTCTGTCATTTAAAAGCCGCACAGTCTTCCAATAACCATCTCTTCAGCTCTGAAATGAGACATAAAATATTGCGTCTAATATGAATGACCGCAGGCAGGCAGGCGATGAGAGCGAACAAGAAAATGAAAGGAGTGTCTAATCAGTCGAATCAGATTGAAGATAATTACGGTGAAATACAGTTACCGAGACACACCACCTGCGACAAACCCAGCCCTTGTAACGGCACCATAAAACACAATGATGAATCCAGCCTTTCCTTGAAACGATTTGAAATAGGTCTGTTCCTCCCTGTTTATCTCCTCGTGCTCAAATTAAAGGTGTTCACAAGTTTTAGCACACATATGACTCTTACTCTGTGTTGTTGAGTAACAATAGAATCCCTAAAGGAACTTCTTTTTAAATAGGGCTATAAAATGTGTAATCTATTACAGTGATAAGAGAAAGCCAGGTAGCTCTCCCTCTATAGGTTGCCTTTATTTGTCTATTCTGAGCCTGGGTTTAGTGTTCACAAATGAGAGTAAAAATAGGAAGCGAGTACCTGAAGGCTTTACTACATGTCTGTTTTTAACATACTGGTAGGAGGCCTTCCACTGTAATTAAATGTCAACATTTTTATTTTACTGGGGGAATTACACAACCATACACTGGAATCAAAGGATAAACCTTGGCTTAAGATAAAGGCTTCCTCATGGCATTACAGAATAAAGTGTCAAGTGAAAATACCCATTTCTGTCCTACATGCGCTAATCCTATAGCGCCTACCCTACATAATGCACCAATTCTGCATCTGAATAAGACTAGGAAATCAAACGTGCAAAACAAAAGATGTATTTGATTTCCATGCCCTATTTATACAGGGCTCCAGACTAAAAAATGGCAAGGGAGTTTGTGAAATGAAATATGTAGGAGTCAAATGTCTTTTTTAGTTTACAAATTGCCCGATAAAGACTGTTTTTCAGTAGTGGTGTAGTTCCCATTTTATCCTGACTATATAAATATCACACAGTTTTGTAAAAATATTGATGCCTGTTTGAAAAAAGTCAAATATTGTGTTTATTATGGTTTTAGGATGTCACCCACTTTACAGTTTTACTCCCAAACAAAGTTACCCTTACAGTCAGTTCAACATTACAATTGGACCTCACTGTGGCAAACAATGACCAATAATATTTTTTTGTGAAACAGTTTAATCTTTTAACATTAATAACATTTATCACAACAAATGTCTATTTTAAATCACAAATTATCGTTCTTGTTCATGTCAAAGCGGACATATCTGAAAAAATGAATCACAGTTTAGCGCAGGAAGAGCAGTAATGCTGTTCGTTGTTGCAGTACTCACTCACGATTCACTGAGTAAGACTGATTCAAACCACTAACTCACAAGCTAGTTTTGTGAATCTTTTTGACTGACTCTTTAAAAAGAACCAGTTCAAAAGAGTAATTTGTTCACGAATCAGACATCATGACTCATGCTATTCGATGGTGCATGAGGGAAACACTGAGAATAACTGCCAAAACCACATATAGACAAAGTTTTCCCAAATGCTGCCAATGGCAATTAGATTTTACATTGTTTTCATCAATTTTTATTATTTGTTGCATCTGAAACCATTTTAGTCGCAGCATGGAGCCCTAATATATTAAAACAATGGCTGTTTTTCAACCTTTATCCACATGACTAGTCATGTCAAACTGTATAATAAGGCAACTATTATAACTACAATATGTAATTGCATTTTACTCAAAGAAAAAAGAAAATCCATACAAATTCTCTTAAACTGTGCAGCTATTTTTATACTTTTTTCCAATTAGGAGGCAATTTGGCCCTCCAGCAGAAGCAACATTGACAGAGTCCCAAAAAATGATGAAAACAGATTCAAACGAATGACTCTCATATTGCTTGCCATCGAATAAACAAATAGAGATGATTAACTGTGCAGGGCCAGTGATGAGAGAGGACGGGCAAAGAATGCAGCATGCAGAATGCGGCTGGCGCAGTTGTGGCCGTTAACTGTGTGTGTGCTCGTGTGTGTCAGTCACACAGCACTGCAAAAAAGGGCATGCAGAGGGAGAGAGATGGAGAGAAAGACAGTGAGAGAGAGGCAAAAAGAGAAAGAGGGGCTCAGATGGAGAACACAACATGAGTCTGCAGGCCTGTGCCCAAGGGACACCCACAGTCACTGAGCCTAGTACATTCTGTATTTGTTGTGCTGGGGGAAGGGGCAGTTTTACACACACCTCCACACACATACACACTATATCTTTCTTTTCCCCTGCTCTTTCAGTCTATGATAGAGTGGTTTCTTAAAGGTTCAAGTCTCTTCCTCCCATTATCCCTGTCACTCCATCTGTTTCCCTGGCAGTCTTCTACTTTTCCACCCCGTTTACATCTTTACCTCTTCTTCATTGTCTATTTCTCTCTTTTTCATTCTGCTTCAGTAGGTAGAAAGATCATTTCATCTCACACACTTTCCTTCTTTCTCCTCCCCGTTCTCTCTCCCCCATCTTCTCCTCTTGCTACATCTTTAAGAAATGAACTTTTCCATGTTTCTTTCTGGAAACAAGATATGCAGTCCAGCATAAAAATTCTCTATTGAATTAAATGATGAAGGGGTGTGATAATCAGTTGTCTCCATCCTTCTCTCCCTTCCCAACCCCCCCTTTTCTCTATTCTTTTCCTCGTGTCACTGGAGAGATTAATGACAGTCATCTCCATAGCTCCCTCTTGACCTCCAAGGTCCAAATGAAGAGACACCCTGCCATTTGAGCAATGAGTACATATGTACATACATATACCCATAATTGCAAAGCCTATACCCACTAAAATACAATTCTACACATTTCTTCATATCCAAATGTGGCCACAACAGCAAGAATAGCAATATGTATCTACAGAAAGAAAGAAAAACATCAGTTGCTCACTGATTATTAGACAGTATAAAACAAACAACCACACACACAAACAAACCTGCCAATAGCTTGGACCACAAATAGCTCCTGAATTCAACAAAGGAAGGCTTTTAGAATCTCAAACAGATAAATATGTTAATACTGTTACCATAAAATTCAAAACATGAAGTGAGGAACTGAATTGAGGAACTATCATTTCGCTTTTTTGGCCCCATTCTACTATGCCTTTACCATGTACATACCTAGACTGTATTAAAATGTACATATTCTGTTCATTACACTGCTTATTGCAATTTCTATGAAAATGTATATGTCTAAAAGTCAAAGCGTTTTGTTTTCGCTAGAAGTGGGTTTCTCTCTCTATTGAGCAGGGCAGAAGGAAAAGGAAAGCCCGGAGTGGATCTCAGGTAGAGTGATTCTATCTTGAAGTTAGCAAGAATGAAAAATATTGGTCATTCCACTCACTAGGCCTACTCCAGACCTTGGTGACGCGCTACACTACCTGATTTGGGTTTGTTTTTTAATATGTAGCCTACGAACTAAGTAACATTTTTGGGTCTGCAATATAAGTTATAAATTGGTTGATGATGGACTTCCCATCAGAATGGATGCGTTTCGGGCACGACGAGTTAAAGACACCTAAAAAAAAAAAAAAAAAAAATAGCTGTCCCAGGCTATTTTCGCTCTTGCTTAATAATTATTCATTTGAATCATCTTACAAACAGATGGCACAGCTTGAAGAGAAGAATTAAACGGCCAGCTAGTATCTTCAAGATGCTCTTGTAATCCAAATCCCAAGACAACGGCAGATGCATTTATCATGCGATGGCAAGCATGAAATACGCGGCCCGTGTTGGGATTTGCTCTGACAGTCTTGTATTTGAGGCTGATTTGGGATAGTAACCCCTGCGCAGAGGAGCTCAGAGCGGGACCTCCGAACAGCGCAATCCACGATGACATGATTTCATGGTACCTGCGCTCTTGTACTGACTGTCGCAATGGCCATATACGTAGGCTACGTATCGAGATCTCAAAGGACATCGGTAAATGAATGAACATTACGCATAGACAAAGAAAAAGCACTGTGCACAGAACAATGTTGCACGCGACAACAAAGCACGCTGTGAATGCCCCTATAGAAACGTAGCTATCTGAAAATGAATTAGCAAGCATATATGTGTAGGCTACTGTTCAAGCAGTTATTGAGCGAACTCCCTTTATTACTAGAGCAAACGGAGCCAGCAGAGGTGCGGGTGAGTGACGCAAACTGCTGACCAAAATAAACGATAATTAGCCTGACCTGCACCTATAATAGCAGAAAGCGTGAAAACCGGAACAGAAAGAACTTTGAGGGAAACAAAATTAATTTCACTTTCGTATAAATGTTTAAAACAAAGGCTAACGTTATTTCTTGCACATTTAATGCCGTCGATGTGTTTACATATAGATGGCTATTCTATACATCTCGCGATGGCAACAATAGTGAACAGATCAATAGGCTATAGTTCTCTCTAGTGAAACATCTGTCCGCGTTCATGGCAAGTTAACTTCCAAAGTGTTTGTGGACTGAATAAATATTGTCTTACCTGTCTGCGAATAGGACAGGAGCAGTAGGAGAGAAAGGGGAGCGCAATACTTCCAAAAAGAAGAAAATGCCATCTTGTGTGTTATTCCGATCTCTCAGTTAATTCCTCCTCCTTTGATAGGCTTTAGAATAACATGAGCGCGCAGGCTCTCACCTACGAGTTATGTCTTTTCTCAACTCCAGTGTTAGCTGGAATTGTTGTGTATTACATACTAGTACTCACACACGCACACTCAATCTGATACACTACTCTGAATGAAAGGTGGAAATGTAGCAGGGCCGGTTTTTCTTGGGCTCAGCCACAACCAATCGGATTTGACAATGACCGGCGCACACCCAATCATGGGCGGGGTAAAGAGTATAATATTATAAGACAAATAACCGTTTGTTTTTATCAAAAAAGACAATGTGCTAGACATCGAATTCATAGCGCTAGAACAGCTATTGGAACGAGTCCTAGCCTCCAAATGAACCGCTCTATATATTAACGTGATGAATTACAGTGGCGATCAATAAAGTTTTGAGCGCGGAATATAAATAATCCGAATTTACTGGAAGACTGCGCTTTTTAATAAAGCTCTAGCGTGTATGTGGAATCCGCAGAGATAAATGACAGATTCACTGACTGGACCAATTCAGAACAAGGCATTAGAATGTGATTCCTTCAACTGTGTGACATACGACGAACAGAATCAACGCGATCATTAGCAACCAAGCAGGCATGAAACCAGCCCGAGCGCGACTTCATATCTTCCTCAAACTCACTTCACTGGCGTAATTAAAACCTAAAACAATTCATAGGCTTTAGAGTTGAGTTTATGGTTTGTATTTAGCGACATCGTGTGATGATTTGGAGAATAACAATGAGGTTTTCAACAGAGGTGTCAGAAGAGTCTGGGCCTAGTTGTCACGGTTTTAGTTAAGTAGCCTAAATATTTTTAATGTCTTAATATTAGCTACTGTAAAATCTTGAAATACATAAAACGTTTGAACACACTTATAAGTCCATACACGTTGACCTTTTTAGGAACTAAAAAAGCAGGGTAACCTAAGTCGTCACATTGAATAGTATGTGCTAAATAACAATTATTAAGCACAAAACAATTAAAAAATAATATGATAAAACATGCCCTAACCTATTTGTGAAAAACGCTTTTGTCTTGACAACTTAATTCATCTTTTTGGTTCAAATCTAGATTCATTAGTCAAGCTTGCCTCTTAGAATGAAAAAAAAAATAGAATTTTAATTTGGAAGACGCAATCAACATGCTAACCCACCGCTAGACTAGGCCTAATCTTTGTGACAACTAGCCTTCATTATATAATCTGAAATACAAGCTTTGAGTCAGATACAAATTACATTAATTTTAACATGACCACATGTTTCTGGTAGAAGAAATCTCAGATGTTAAATTATGTAATAGCAGCAAACTGAAAAATAAAACAATAGGCCTACTGGCTGCTCCAAATTATGCTTTGTTTTTGCTGTTGCCTATTATAGATTTTGCTCCTTTGTCCAATTATAGTCAATTGTAAGAAACACTTCTAAAAGATTATGGTCACAGGCAAGCTAGAAATCAACAGCCAGGAAGTCCCTGTGCAGGATCCAAAAGATTTGTTTGCTTTCATTCTTTCCACGTGTAGCGCCGCATGGTTGCCAGAGTAGTTTATAATTGGCCAGCACACATCAAACCTTTTGGACTTCTTTGGTCAGAGCATAAATAATTTGAAAACGGAAACATGTATACAAAGGAAACTGCAAGCCATTTAAATGAGAAAATCACTTTGACTGTTGACAAGCACCTTAGTAGGTGAGAACCTTAAGACGTGAAAAATAATTTTAACACATCAGTATTTCTAATTCTAAATTGCAACTCATGGCATTTTGAACTAAAATATTTATGCAGCAAATTAGCAGTTTTTGATGTTTGGGATCCTTTCTGAGTAAACAATGGTGGGGGAAATGGGTTTTCTGTGAATTAGAGGTGTAGGGTTTGTCCTACAGCTCTGAAAAACTCCAAGAGAACAGTGGACATTTAGAGCTTTTATTATTCAGACCTCTCTTTTATGAAAGTCCATTATCTAGATGATGTAAATGTGAAATGCGTGACCCTTTGGAGCTTTTCCTGCTGCAGGCCATTTACTTTGAAGAGCCCCAAGAGAAAGCGAAATTTAAAAATGAGATTTTTCTTTTAGGTCCATAGCCATTTCAAATGTTTGTACTCCAAAGAACTCACCATGCTAATATATCCTCTTGTTCAAGGACTTTATGAATAAGCACTGGAGAGGAAGAGAGATATTGAATAATTTGTGTAATAATATTGTTGTATTCCATGGCATGTACCTTCATTAATGAACTGTCATTGTTAAGGCACGCAAAACACAGTTATTAATGGAGGCCTCTGGTCAGCCGTACACTGGTAATAAAACCACACACAATGAAACCCTAATATAGCAGACAGAAGAAATGAAATTAGTAGCTATGATAGTGTTTACAGTGATTAACTGCTAAGGTTAAAGCATTGGAGGGTAAAATTAAGAAACAGTTGTGGTTATGTGGTGACTGAATATAGTGCAGGCAATTCCAGCTCATGTTGTTTGTGAAAATGTCAAACCAAGTTAAGCTTGTGGCAGCATGTAAAGATGAGATATGTCACATTCTGAAAAAATACCTCTGGACTGCCTCGAGGCCTTTTTAGGTATGGATTTGTTCTTTCTTTTGTATTCAAAGAGTTTCCTGACACATTTCTAGTTATTACCTTTATTATTAGATTGGACAGAAGCATAGTTACCACCCGTTTAGAGACCAAGGTGAAATACAGGTCCAGAATAAAAATGTAGTATTATTTCATACAGTATGCGCAGTGCTATGGCAGTATTAATGATTCCTGTCCTTGAATTTGATTGTCAAGTGACATTCCAATCACTGAATCATTTACTGAGACTGTTCATTCAAAAACTCTGATTCGTTAAAAAATGCTGTCAAAAATTGCCCCACCACGCATAGCCTCAGTCACTGCTTCCTACATTGCACATGAACAGGTGTACTTGATAATGTTTACCAAGGTTTCTGACACCTCCAAATATGGCTATCCCCTCAAATAGTGCACTATATATGAGTATAAGTGAGTCACTGAATCATTCATATGAACAATTCGCTCATCAGTGGTTCATTCAGGTATTGATTTTTGGAAAATAGACAAAGTAGTTGGCAATAAGTTACTCAATACGAACTTCTGTTTGCTGAGCTGTTGTAGGCTATGAGAACAAAATGCAAATCACATATTAGTCCACTCGGGACAAAAGCAGTCATGCTCATGTGATATTGTTTAATTGTATTTTGTAATGGTCAATAAGTCAACTAGCTAATCAGGGATGTGGGTTATGTATCAGAACTCTTGACTGAGAAATTACAGGTATTTTTTAATAGCTACCTCATAAGTCTGAAATGGGAAGAGCTTTTTATAAACATTGAAAATTCCATTTACATAGAGATGAACTCTCTTGAGATTTCTTCAAAGTTGGGCATACATGAATGTCTATCTTAATTAGATCAGTAACAACACTGGAGGGTGATTATGTTGTAAAATTATTTTAATAGCTTTAAATTCAAAGATACGGAAAAATCAAACTTGTGTAAAAAAGTGCACCAGTTTCAAAGTGCTTCTAGAGTAATTGGTTCAGCGTTAGTTTGGATCTTATCTACTGTCCTTTCAATTGAAGCAGAACATTATATACTTATGTAAAGCAATACCCCTAAAATTTCTACATCTGACTAAATGATCGTACAGCTTGCAGATGGTAGTTTTCCTAAAAAGAAATGTTAATCAGTTTGAAGAAATAAGCCAACCCAAGGCTCGTGGAAAGAAAAAAGCGTTCAATGTCACCTCACAAAAACATCTTTTCAGCATTTCTCAATTTTGCAGGGTTGTTGAATCAATACAGAGAAAATTGCACACCTTTTGTTGAAGAGCACTGCTGCCATCCACACTGGAAAGAACACACAGTAAAACCATCATTTGTCCCGTCTTTGTATACTTTTTCGATTCCCTGCATAGACAGTCTCCTAATTATATATCTGAATGAAGACCCAAGAGCATAACAAAATCCATGAGCAAAACTCTCATTAACTCTCTTCCACTGTGAATACCCAATACTCCCTAATCTTTTTTCTCGTCTTCTTTTCTCTCCTCTCCTCTCCTCTCCAGTCCTCCATCAATCTCGCTCTTTACACCAGCGGCTGCTTGTCAGAAGCGGTGGAGGGCAGGGACTCCACGCTGGCTCTGTAGATTGGTTTCTTCTGGGAGCGGTCATCACTGAAAGGACGAGAGAAGGAAATACAACAGAGTGAGTGTTTATCAGGCAGAATAAGAAAAGATTTGGGCCTGAGAGAGAACGTGGTTAGTGAGAGTTATTTGCACATAGACGAGCCTGCCTTGATAGCTTTGAGGGGGTGAGAAGATGCAGGGGGAGAGAAGTGGCCATCAGCATCTACTGATGCTCACGGTAATACACAGACTCCACTCCACATGTTGGAAGAGTGCTGAAGGTCAAACACCCACATACTGTAAATCATTTCTAGACAACATGACTAGGGTGGTTTGAAGTACTTACATGGGTCCCTTGCTCTTCCTCTGTCTGGCTCGGCGGCAGAGGTAAGTGGTCATGGATATCACAACCACCAGAAGGACCAATCCTGCTCCAGATACCATGAGAACAATGCGACCGGTGGTTGTCTCGTACCATGCTGCGTCCTCTATAAGACAGAGACAATCGTTATCTGTCAAACTGACTTTAAAAGTTTACAAACACAAAAAAAACAACTAAAAACGTAATTAAACCATTTTAACTTGATCAACATTTTGGTATTATTTTCTCAATCTTAGGCAGGTGAGGTAATGATCAGCATTAATCAAATTCAACCTTATTTACATCGTTCTTACTGTGATTTATCAGTTCACATTAGTGCAAATAAAATAATTGCTAACTACATAGTCTTCGAATCAAATCAAAATGTAGTAACTTGCTCTTTCTCTGAAATGACTCTCATTTTCTGCTGACATCAGTTTGATTCCATGGCTTGAATTTTTACACTTTGAATATACTTAACAGTGGCTGGTATAAATTTTGTTTCTTCTGACTTAAAAAAATCAGAACAAATTACTAAATATCTCTACTGTCAAAATGCAGAAAAGTATTGAGTTATCATACGACATTAGGGCACAGTTAGGCACAATTATCTGTAAAGCTGGATTGTGAAAAGTGCTCTACCAATAAAATGAACTTCATGTAATTTTTTAAAGCTATAATGCTCAGTTCTAACAGAATGGCAATCAGATATTATTATCCTGACTTAAAGAAAAGTGGCTATCCTGTCTCATTGAGGAATATGTCATATTATGGAAGTTAAATGAGGTCAGTGGGGTCACAAGGTCAATATTATTGTCCTCCACAGGCTTACATATGCCAGAAGCACCACTGTTTAAGCGAATCCATTGGCTCCAAATGTCTTCCTGTTGTATTCAGATAATTTAAACTGAATATTGAATAAATAGTGCTGTTAGTGCCATTGATATCAAATGAATCGTTTAAATCATATACACATATTGCATACAAGCAAATCAACTCAAGTTGTTTATTATAAGCTGCACACTGTTGACTCCCTTTTGCTGTTCTGACCTGGTAGAACAGTGATGCTGATTGTACGTTTCTTCATGAGGGAACGCACAGTAGGAGACTGAGCCGAACAGGTGAATCTTCCTCCATCCTGTTCCCTCACCTTCTCCAACTTCAGCTTATTGGAGGGCAAAAGCCAGTCCTCTCCCTTGATAGGAAACAGACAGGGAAGAAGTCATTGAGAAGTGAAAAACAAAGCAGGAACTCCATGAGAGATCTGACGTAAGAAAGATAAGCCAGAATTTTTCATTCTTAAGAAGGGAAGCATGCCAGAAGGTGAATTCCCACTTCTGTATACTTTTTAAAATAAAAACTCAACAGAAATGACAAGAAAAAACTAAATCTACTGAAAGTTTCCAAATCCCTGTGCCAGTTACAATAAATACTGATAGTGAGCATAAGAGAGTACTAAAGCAAAAACAAAACAACACCGTACAATTCAAGGAAATAAATGCCTGTGCAAAATCCACTCAGAGCACATCATAACCGTACATATGCTTTTGGCACTAAAGGAACTTCTGCAGCCTGCCAACAAAGTCCATTTCAATTTAAATGAAAGTGAATTAAGAGGATTCCCAGTCAAGCCAAAGTTCTGGCCAAAGTACCATTGTTTAAGCTAATCTGTTGCCTCCAAATGTCTTCATGTTTCCTCTGCTGGAGTGCAGACACAGCACAGTAAACAGGTAGCTGCTATATGTCAGACCGTGCTCTGTCATTTAAGGGAAGCTGGCTTTTCTGGTTTACTCTTCATAAGAAATTGTTCATAAAAATCCAAAGTGCATATTTGAAACCAACTTGAACTGTCAGAGAATGACACTGCACATTCGTGACGTGTGGTGGAGGACAGACTAATACACATCCAAATAACAGGAATGAGTAATTCTGCACTTCCATCTCATGGAAATCTATGGTCATCGATCACCCACACCATGACATTTGGAGGGAATTTTTTTTATCTGAGAAACGAGAATGCACATGCTTTTTACAGCATGTTACATGTATGATCCACGGTTACTCACAGGTCCAAAATGAACAATTTGTCTAACCAGTCCATAGCAAGTGAATAGAGTTTAACCAGCCTTACAAGAAAACATTTGGCACTGTCCCTGAAATGATTTTCATTCATTATGTTATATTATATTATAATTATAATTATTAAAAAGTATTTTTGTGCCTATAGCAATGGCAAAAACGATATTGCATAATATAGAAATATACTTCAGTCACCTTGAAACTGCATGTCAGGATTTTGTTCCTTAAAATATATTCATTTTGATGCCTCAATATGAGAAATATTTCACGTGTTGCCACATGGTGAAATAAATTTCTAGACTTCCTAGATAAACAAATGTTGGCAAATTCTTCACTGAGGTGGAAGATGCTTGAGTCGTGACAGATGTTTTCTTTAGCAAACATCTGTTAAGACTCATGTGGCTTATTCCTTTGATTTGAATCACATGTGTGAGTTATATCAGTGATTGTACGATTATCGTTCTCACATTCTGCTTAAACTTAAACTTCTACTTTAACCATTACATTAAATAACTAGCCACTAAAAAGTAACTGGCCCCTGATGAGTTTTATTTCCTCACTGAAGCCAACTTTTGCTCACATTTGGCTGCAATTTTGGACCCTGGTTGCACAAGGCTCACACACACACACACACACACACATATATATATATATATATATATATATATATATATATATAAAGATTCAGAATTGATTAGAGGAGTGTAGACTGGACTAGACCACTAGAGACTCTTAGTGTAGATCAACCATACACTGGTTCCAGGCTTAGCACATTTCCTGTTCTGACTAAATGAGTTGACAACTTTCGCAACCTTTTCCCTAGACCTGAGTGAATAAGCTTATTTTCACTTCAACAGCAAGCTGGCCTTCCAGGTCTTTCTCTCAAATGTTTGAGAAACTTACATGAAAACAGGCAACTGCAATCCCAATACAGCAGTTTTGCAGTAGACAGAGTAATGCGTCATGTTTAAAAAACTGTAAGAAAAACGAAGCAAAAAGAGCAGCAAGAGCATTAGATATTAAATCTGTCACCTCTTTAGCCCAGAAGTACTCAGGTGCCTCAGAAGCTGAAGTAGAACATTCCAGCTCCACATCATCTCCTAAGCGTACTTTGAGGTCCTGCACCGAGTTGAAATAACGTGTTAAGTATCCCAAGCCAGCCTTGTGCACAGCCACCTCCCGCATATCTGTGAGAGGAAAAAGAGAGAACATTTGAGGATAAAACGGATTAGTCAAAACAGCTCTGCTCCAGGATATATTTGCATAGCATAAAAACAAGGAAGTAGGGCATGGAATTTCTGAGTTTTCATTGCTCAAAATGTAACATATGTATGGTATATATTTAATATTATATAAGATATACTATAAACACATTTTTTTATGTATTCATAAAATATACATGTATATACATCATCAGTCAGTAAGATTTTTTTGAAAGAAATTAATACTTTTATTCAGAAATGATGCATTAAATTAATCCAAAGTGACAGTAAAGACTTTTAAATAGATTTAGATCAAATAAATATTCTTATGAACTTTCTATTCATCAAATCCTAAGAATTCTGCGGGGGGGGGGGAATGTATGTTTTTTTTTTTTTTTAAACATTGATAATGATAGAAAAATCTTTCCAAATCAGTATATTAGAATGATTATTATAGACTGGAGTAATGACTAAATAAATATAATAAAATCTATTAAAATAGGAAAAAGTTATTTTAAATTGTAATAAATCGCAGTATTACTCTTTTTACTTAGGGTTTGCTAAATAAATAAAATAGATAAATAAATGCAGCATTGGTGAGCCTAAGAGACTTCTTTGAAAAACTATTTAAAAACCACCAAACTTTTAAAGTGTAACTTGTTGGTGACACCGATGGATTATCATAAATGATTATAGTATATTAAGTCCAGGTTCGCTGTAATAATACAATGTGAGCATGGATCATCTTGTCTCCATCTGATTATTCATACTGAACATTTCTGTATCGCTCCATCTGTTTTTTCCACTTAGTTTTTCCAATAAATCACCACTGTCAAATCATCTCTGGCCACTGTAAAGCCCCCAATCAATACCAATATTGATTTTGTCATCTTGGGAGATAAAGAGTTTTATTTGTCCTCTAATCTTTAAATCCCAAATATAAAACTTCCTTGCAACAAAATGTCAGGTGCAACTTGCCTCACATTCCACGATGGAAAGATTGAAGCTTCTGGACAATCTAGACACATATGGATCAATTTATGTATATAGAAATCAGTGGGGATTTGCATTGCAGATCGTTAATAGGCCTACTTTTCATGCTGCCCTTGATGTCTCTTACTCACAGTGTATGGGGATGGTGAGGGGTTGGGAGGAGTTGTCTGCTGCAGAACTGTCCTCAGTGACACAGCGGTATGGACCCTCAGACCAGGACTGGATGCTGGGGATGAAGAGGAGCAGTCTGCCTTCCTCCCTTCTCACATCCACGTCATACAGAAAACACCGGCGGTAGAAATACGCCTGATCTGACTCGAGCCGGTACCACCTCTTCATGTACTGTTGGGAAGAAAAAGAAAAAAATATTTCACTCCAGTAGCTTGAATATGATGCTCATTTCACTTCAACTTAATAATTAACAGCAAGTGATTTACTTTTATGATTATAGTGATGCTTTTTTTTGTCCTTTTTGGACAAAATTCTTCAAAATATCTATTTTTATAGCAGATTTTGTAATAACATTTTCATTTTGGGGGAACTTGTTTATTTTGATTGCTTGTTTTACCTTAAAGATCTTCCTTAACCATATAAAGCCTTACATATAAAATAATAGTTTGAAATCTATTTGTTTTTTGTTGAGTATCAAATTTGATTTGGCCAAAAGTTATATCAAGTTGTATAAAGTTATATATAAAAGTAAATACTGATAGCTTGTAAATCAATATGATCTATGAACAGTATAACATACTTCTTGGATAAAATGCATATAAATATCAGTTTTTACCCTGTATTTCCCATATATATGCTTTAGTAAGATGATATTCAAGTGCTTAGTTTTATAAACAATGCTCTATATTTTTATAGTGGTTATTGCAAAACATTTAATGCAATGCAATTCCAATTTAGAGATATACACATAAACGTTGCTCAAAAGCCTGATTTATCATATTTTACAGTCACGTTTCAATACATTTTTCTAAACAATATATGTATGGATGATAATATAACCCTAAGCTGTTTCAGTCCAGTAAAAATTTTCTTAATAAAAAAATTATTTCACACTAAAAAGATACTTGCCTGACCAGAAGGGTGACATTTTTAAAATTATACCAAAATCCCTTTTACTTGTTTAAAAAGTAAAATGTCATTCACATGACAGAAGGAATGTAGTAGAATGAGTAAAACAGGTTTTTCCATTAACTTTTGATCAAGTTGATCATTCAGAGGCCTTAAAAATTTGGTTAGCAAATATAATGGCTTAGGCTTTATGGGTTAAAACATCTTGCTGATGTAAGGAAGACTTGCCAAATTTGATAAAGTATGTTTCACTTGGAGGAAGTAGACTATTCGGGGCACTGGCACTTGGGTCTCACTAACACAGGTTAATGAGAGATTGCAAAACAAAGCATCTGTCTTTGTGACTGCTGGTATGGAAAACCTGTTTTGCTCGAATGCGTTTAGATAGCTGGAAAAGGTGACAAACAGACTCTGCACTGACAGAAGCAGCAGATGCTGTGAATCCTCCAAAGGCCCCTCACTGCCAGATACTAATTAAACCCAGAATAACAGCCCTCAGAAGCTCACTAAGACACACACTGCCTCCTGCCGTTTAAATACCAGTTGCAGTCTTGATCTCCAGATAAATAAATTCAAAATAATGTTATTGTTCTTTATTTGCCATTTCCCTATAAGACTGTTTACAAAATCATGAGAGCAGTTGTGTGGATATTTGAGAGTAAGCGTCCCTGACAGATAGGTTTGTAATTGTAGATCTCTCGCTTTCTGTTTATACAGTAATCAGACTTGCAGCAGTGCAGAGGACGTGCACAGACAGCAACAATAACCTAAACCCTTCTCATTTCCCATGAGAAACAAGGTGTCATTCAGTTTCAATCTGCTGTTTTCTTGACATTTACAGACAAACGCACGTCAAAGCACATTGTGTACCAGATATTTCCTTGTTGGTGTGTGTTAGTGACCTTACCTTGGACAACCTCTCAAAGTGCACTGTGCTCACGTTCAACTCGGATTCTGTATCCAAACACTCCAATGTCACATCTTGTCCTTCCAGAATCGGCTCAGTTGGACCTTTTACCTCCAAAGAAGCTGAAGAACAGTAAAACAATACAGAAGAATAGTAAAACAAAAGAGTACACAATTTGCTTGTTTTATAGAATAATGTAATTGCATCCAAATAGGATACTCAACAGAATTTGTTTAGTATTATGGAAACAGTTTCAATGTCACTCTGGTCTGACAAATCAGCTTATGTATTTATTTAACTATATGTAATATTCCATGTAATATTCTTCTTTCTAAACTTCCTGGTCTGTATAATTTGTTTGCACAACAACAGGAACATGAGAGGGCAATTTACATGTCATGTGATGCGCACTGTTGTAAACTAAGGTTGTAAAATACAGGTATATTTTTTCGTCTTAAAGTCTCACGTGCTGTGTTAAAGAAACCATTCTTATTGTCAAGCATTGTTGAACGAGCTTTTGAACAAAAACTATTTCCTTCAAATGTTGTGTAACTGGATGGGTCAAGATTGTGTGCATATGGTGAGATGGCAAATTCCTAGTCTTTACTCGCTGTAGGCGACTTAACATATCTTTTGCGTAATAATATTTTGGGCTGTGACGATGCAAATGCAATCTTTATGGGGATTATTTCGTTATGTTACAACTCTGCGATGTTACACAAACAGGAAGACTTTCGTTTTCATCTAACTGCAAAAATTCCCTGGATTTCCCCTGAAGATGTAAACTGTTGGTAGCTCAGACTAATTCAATTTTGAGAGGTGTCTAATTCTGAACGTTTAGATACATTTTCGTTTGTGCAAAGGTATCCAAGCTTTAGTTTAAACGTCAGTCAGCAATACAAGAATAAGTGCAAAATAATAGGCTACAATAAAATAAAAATAATAAAAACTTTGTAAAATTGTAACATCTTGTAGCACTGCTCTAGGTATTTTGTTTTTATAGATATACTGACAGATTGCGTTTGGTTTATAACATTGATTCTAGATTTAAACCGTGAAAGGCGGTAAAAATAATGGTTTTGCGAAGACAAGCAAAATGTTATATACCTGTGGATCTTTGGAGAAAGGTGAACGCCAGGACTGTGATGAGAATATAGCCTTTCATTTTGAAGGATCTTGTCTTCTGCGTTTGAGAGAAACTTCTGTCGAAATGAAAGTTTGTAAACACAATTTATGCGCGCAGAAGAAGGTGGAGCTTGCGAGACTTACCGTGCTATTGTTTCTTTTGTATTTATAACAAAGATACAACGATGCACTAATACAAAGGAATTTATTAGTTCTGTCATATTACAAAAAACGCCGTGATATCAAAACATATCTAACTTCTCATCCAAATAAGCGTGTACGTCACTTGTATCTAGCATAATTCAGCAGGTGTGAGTTAGTTCAATGTGAAAATGCATGCGGTTTAGTCTGGCACCTATCAGCACGTTAAAATTTTGTTTCGTTTTTGTATGACAAACGTCTGATATGTGAAACTGCAATAAATAATGCCATCAGGACTACTTCAATTTGCCAATGTTGCGGTTACATCCTCAGAAACCGCAATTCATATTCTAAAAAGTCTATTTTACGACAGGTGACGCGGTACATTTAGGTACTGAAGAAAGTTTGAAATATTCATTACATTTAAAACTGTTTATTGTAGCCTACCTAATTTGTTATTATGACTTAAAGTCATTTTTAAAGTCCTTTTATCTTACCTTTCTTTCATTTCAAAACAAACTCAATGCGTGGTCATTACACCCGCAGCTGATGCTGCTGAGAGACTAGGCCTATGCAGTTTTTTAAGTTTATAGTCTCATTTTATTGAGTTGTCGATATAAACATTTGATAGTTAGCATATAATTTATATATATGCAACTCAGTGCAAAAGGTTTTTTTTTAATTATTTGGAACAGCAAAAGGTCATGTTAGGCTAACACATTTTTTTAAAAGAAACACTTTACATGCGTGTAAATAGATCTGGAGAGAATATTATCTTCTCTTACCAGCCAAAAAAACAAAACAAAACACATGACCCAGGTCACTGGAGGGAAGAGAAATAATAAACATGCAGGATAGAATGTACTTAGTAATATGCCATTAAATAATACATAGCCTTGGAAATTTGAAGAGGGCAGAACAGCAGCTAGGAGCAATGGAAATTCCCTAGTCTAAAGTTCATTGACCTTACAGTAATTTCAGACAGTCACAGGTGACTGTTGGTGACTCAGCAAAGGTGAATTCTTCAGGAAGTGCAAGCGGCTAGTTGTAGTTTTGAAAAATATCTGTAGGAGGCTACTTGTTTGCTGTAGACAAAGTGTCATGTTTCATATTGAGAATATGTAACCCCAAGACATGGTTCAAGGATTCTGGTCTGAAATGTATCACAAATGTTACAGTTACAAAATTACAAAATGAATCAACAAAACAGAATACATAATTAAACCAGATTGGTATCACTTCGGTCACAAACCTTTTAAACTCTTAACATATAAACTTCAATTGAGGTACATCAACATTTATTTCTGCTGATACATGTGTACACAATAGACATATATTGTAGACATGAGCTAAACTGACAGATGTACAAAAAGTATCTGATGCTCTGGGTTGAGAGGTCATTGACTGCTATAATTGGCCAACAACATTTGCAATACTGCGTAAGAAGGGTTCACATATCAACAGTGTAATGCTAAAGATACAAAATGGACACAAAAATAATGGACTATTTGCCCTGACAGTTTTGCCAAACTTTAATTCTAAGTAATAATACAGAGGTATTTACAGATATCTTTAACAACAAACCTTTGGCCAGTTGTAAAAATGGCAGCCCCTTACTCCATGCAGTCTTGTGTACTGTCAGTCCCTACAGACGCCACAAATACAGTAAGCAACACCTGGCAGGTACATCAAATATGCTAATAATGTCACAGTATTTATCCCCAACAAGCTGAATTGACTTTAAATACAGTACGAGCGTTGTTTAGTTTAAAACTGCATTAATTCTACAACCACACTCGCATGTGTGACAAATAATCTTGATGACCATATTTGAGTTTTAAATTTTAAAACCAGAATCTAAAGTTTTTGTCTTATTTTGCATGTGCTTTTGAAGATTCCCATTAAGAAAGGCACTGCTACTTCAGCAGAAAACTGTGCTCTTGTCAATTTCAGGCTTAAAACCTTGCATTTACCCTAAGAAAGCAATCACAACCATTCAACCATTCTCCAAACCACTTATCCTCTATAGGGTTGTGGGGATACTCGGGCCTATTCCAACATCTTGGGCCACAGGTTTTGGAAACACCCCAGACAGATGGCCAATCCACCACACAGACACACATTCACATCTTAAGACAATTTAGCTTCTCCAATTAACCCATGGATTGTGGTGGAAATCAGAGCACCAAGAGGAATCTCACGGCAACACTGGGAGAACATGCAAACTCCTCAGAAAGGCCCCGGGCTCAAACTGGGGACCTTCATGCTGTGAGGTGACAATGCTGCCCTCTGAACCACCGTGTCGCCTTCCAATCAGCACCTTTTCTTAATAATCCAGTTCATTATCAAAACAGCATCAGAAGTTTGTTAAACTAAAAGGAAATATAATAAGTTTAAAAAACAACTTGCAAACCTGCAAAATACTTTCACATACATACATACATACATACGTACAAAGTGCTAAAATGTCAAATAAAGCACTTTTCCACTATCAGGCTGCATGGCTGTAAGCAATACCAGTTGTGGTACAAGTCGCATTAAGTACAAAGTACAAATACAAACCATTCCATTTTTGGATTTATCGGCACATCTAGCTAACCGTCCTCAGGCCAGGAGAATCATGCTGGTAGAACGACTTTGGTGACATGGAGACTTTGGTGACATGGAGAGCTTTGTAAACCAAGCCTTCTTCTCTTTGCTTTCTGGTAACCTTTGGGCCCGATGGTGGAAAAACTAGTGCAGGTTTGGAAACGAATATGCACAAATACCTTAATACTGATAGGCAAATCTACTTATTTAAAGTTTAAGGTGCGGTTTCACAATACAAGTTGTCACAATTTTAATTTTTAGAGGCACAAATCACAGGCAAAAGAATCTTACATGACCAAAACAAGAATGTTAGGTCTGACGTCACACGCCACCATTTCCGGATCCAAACGCTCTATCAGATGCCAAAGCAAAAAACAAATGGTGGTTATATTCAGCACACTCATAGTGTGCTGTAATACTATCAGAAAATCATGATCCCAAACCATTATCTCCATACCGAAATCTCAGATGGCTAGACAGTGATTCATTCTTTATAAATCATTAAAATACTGGTGTCCAGGACACCATGAGCCTGGAGACAGTAGTGTACACTGCAAGTTTAGCTTAAATGTGTGATATAAATGAGATAGCAGTCTTAGATGGACACAAACAATATTTCTTACGTCATGACTTAACAGTGTGATAATATCAGCAAGCTTCAAAGGGGCTCAACATCTGCCTTAATACATTACATATTAAAGCTGCTTTTATCTTCCCTCTCTTTTGAAATACATGGAGTCAGAAATGTTTGTTGTTTTTGTCTAATCTATAGTTTTGTCAGAGCTGCTCTCTTCCTTTTCTCTCTCTTCCTTAGAGTAGTGTTGCAATGTCTGGTGTCTGTTTCTAGATGGAGCGTCTGGAAAACACTGACCGCAGTCCTCGCAGGTATACGGAAGGGCCTCTTTGTCCCCATCCCTTCTTAACTGCTCTTTACTAGGCAGACTCCTCTCTTCCATTTCCTGGAGATGGATCTGGTTGAGACCGGAGGCTTGAATTCTCTGGAAGTCTGCAACTGAGGATGATGCAGAGGCAGCCAGACTAGGCCTTCCCACAGAGTTGGGCTCCGTCACGATACCGTGAACCGTGCGGTGATGAAAGCGAATACCGGAACGGTTTGAAAAGCTCTTCCCACAGAGGCCGCACACGAAAGGCCTCTCGCCAGTGTGGATGCGTGTGTGGATCTTCAGAGCCCCGGACTGAGTAAAGCACTTCCCACACTGACCACAGCGGTACGGTTTCTCCCCCGTGTGAATTCGCTGATGCGCTCTCACCCCAGCTAAGTGAGGGAAACCCCTTCCGCAATAAGTGCAGGTGTATGGTCTTTCTCCGGTGTGAATTCGGCAGTGAATCTTAAGTGCCCCGGACTGGCTAAAGCTCTTGCCGCAGTCGGAGCAACTGTATGGACGGGCGCCTGTGTGTACGTTGAGGTGGATGCGCAGATTGCTGTGCGAGTTGAACGCACGCCCGCACTCGGCGCACAGGAAGCCGCCGGCTTTGGACGCATGCTGGGTTCGCTGGTGCTGCAGCAGTTGCGACGGCCGAGGGAAAGAGGCATTGCAGTGCATGCATGGGAGCTGCTGCAAGCCCTCCTGTTGTGCATGGCCCTGCTGATGACGCAGGAGCTGGGCACAGGTGGGGAAGGTGCGCTGGCAGGACAGGCAAGGGAAGGATGGGAGCGTACATGACGTGCAGGTGGTGAGCGGGCAGTGATGGTGGTGGTGATGATAGTGGTGGTGGGCAATGTGTGCCTCTGAGTCCTTTTGTTGGTGTAGAAGTTGGCTACAGGTTTGAAATCCACGCTGGCAGCACAGACACGGAAAGGCCTGAACTGGTGGGGACTCGGGATTTGCCTGAGGGATTGGGCTGTGGGTGCTAGTGCCTTTGTCCTCTTGTTGGGGGTGAGCAGATGTGCTGCTGGGCTCCGTGTTTTCCTCTTCCAGAGAGAGTCCCAAACCTAGACACAAGCCTAGGCCGACAGGGGCAGTGCTGGGCTCTTTGGTCTGCTGCGGTGGGGTGGATTGTGGGGACGAAGGTGGTTGGATCTGTGAGGCTGGGTTGGTTCTGGGTTTTAAGGTGTGGACTGAGGAACTAGAAGGAGATGAGGACAGAGGGCAGCCAGGACATGTGCAGGCATGATGCTGAGCTACAAAAGATATAAATCAATGAAGCAGTGAGTAAAAGAAGGATAAACATGATAAAACTTAATATTAAACTATTTCCTGGCAAGGTTGGAAACCGAGAACCGGTTGTTATTCAGAAGAACTTTAGTATATGCACTGGTTGCTCATATAACAAGTACTTACAGATACATATTTATGAGCTTTGTCACATTAAGTGGCATTTTATGAAAACCGATGAAAAATATTATTAAAATGATTTTAGTATTTTTATTTATTATAAGGATCTTTGGAATATTTGATTCCATTTAACTTTTACATTACATTACATTTAGATTTTACATTTTTTCACAGACTTTTACATGAACTGTTCCCTCCTGGTGGAATGACCTGCCCAACTCAATCAGAGCAGCTGATTCCTTAGCCATCTTCAAGAAACAGCTAAAAACACCTCACTTCCATCTTTATTTGACCCTCTAACTCTAGCACTCTCTACTTTAATTCTATTTTATCTATTTTATTTATTTAAAAAAACACACTTTACCCTTTAAGACTCTGTTTTCTAACTGCTTGTTTTCTTAAAAAAAGCCTCTAACACTATAGCTTTCTCTATTCTTTTTCTATTCTATCGATTTGTTTTCTTTTTATTTATTATATAATTAACAAAAAAAACTTGCTACGTGTACTGCGTTAGGCTAACTGAGGGTTGTCATAGCACTTACATATTATCGCTCTTTTGTTGAATTTGATTGCTTCCATTGTCCTCATTTGTAAGTCGCTTTGGTAAAAGCATCTGCTAAATGACAAAATGTAAATGTAAATTTAGCTGGGTTAAGCTATCAAATATTTCTAAATAATGACTGTTGTTACTGTAAAACTGACTGCTCATCTATTTCCTTAAAACCTATTCATATCAAATACTCAGGTTCTTATCACCCTGTCTGGGTTTATTTTGTGATAATAGCCTGATGGTTCATATTATTATGATTATTATTATCTCTTCCTTAATATATAGTTAAGACACATGACTAGATTGCATATAGAGTGTCTGATCTGCATTAGAAAGTCTGTGAACTCAACTTTTGCAGCAAGACTAATTTATTAAAGTATTTTAATATGCATTAAATGCATTTTTATTTGCTGTATCTCTGTTCTGTTGAAAGCTAAAATTATCTCATCATTTAGGAACAGGCTGCTGAGGCCAGTTAATGCAATAAGTAAATGCCTCTGAAGTACTAAAAGAATTGGAGCTGTTGCTCAGAATCAATAAATTCTGCATGTTTCCCGATCCTTTTACATGAGAAAGTGTATTTATAACACAGCGGTACAGTACCCTTATAGTCTATTGTAATATTTACTCACCATGGCTTTCATGATCTCTGGGTTCACTTTCCCTTTCCTGCAGACCAAACCGAACAGCACTTTTCACCTGGCTCTGTCTGAATGGGGTAGACTGGGGAGGATGAGAGACTTTGGGCCAAGCAGAACTCGGTGTCTCAGTACGTTGCTCTCTCAGTGGATGACCAGTGGCTGAAGCACTTGCAGCCATAAGGTCACCAATAAAATTATGCATATCCAGCCATGAGCATGGACCAGCCTGCATTAAACAATATTCATATTAAATAAATAATATTAGTTGTACATACTGTAATATAATTTTATATAAGATAAAAGAATATATATGTAATATCATGTTTAAATATATGTCACATTGCTGCATATGCACATTTCTTTGCACTGGATGAAAGTAAATAAATATAGCCTTAAAGCAATAGGATAACGGGGGTCATAGAATAAATCGCATCATGAGAAAATGACACCTTTAGGTACGCGTAACAAGATGCGAT
This sequence comes from Tor tambroides, assembly GCA_021397915.2. Taxonomy (NCBI): domain Eukaryota; kingdom Metazoa; phylum Chordata; class Actinopteri; order Cypriniformes; family Cyprinidae; genus Tor; species Tor tambroides. Next base: position 2,292 of record JAFVLL020037392.1, on the reverse strand, counting down.
ACAAGCGTTAAGCGTATGATATCAAGCGATACATCGTACTAAATTACAAAACATTTCCATCGATCCGTATGTGCTGTTAAATACAGGCACGCCAATAAAATGCTTCCGTCTGCGTTTTTGTCGCCTTTGGTAGGCTATTTCTTCAAGCCATGAAACACATTACACGCCCCTTTTAAGGCTACTTCCTCGTGTTTATTTTGGCATGTACTCACTGCGAGTCTGTCTTTGTCCATCTGGAGCGCCCTTACATAATCGAGTGTGCAACTGTATTAATACACATTTATGATTAATGTAAGGTTGGGCGTTTCTGTCATTTGGTAAACCGAGAACCGCGGGTTAATGATTGTTGTCTGTTGACTTTACTGCCCTACTTTTCTTACAGTCTGGTTGCTGCTCATAACGCCATTTTTCCCCATCGTCAGCAGTGTATTTCCGGGATATGAATCATGTGACTACATTCCTAATTTCTTTATACCCACATTCTGTACCTACAGTCATGTACCATGTCCCATAACAACCGTCTACCTACCGTGTGTGTGTGTGTGTGTGTGTGTGTGTGTGTGTGGAACAGAACTGTCCAAAAACAATACAAAATATTTCCAGATGTGTCACACTCACAAATGGTACAGAGGTGACAGACTGACACTTCTGACATATCTTCTGTCATGTCCCTGACTATTACTGTCATGGTTGCTAAACTTTGCCAGTAAGTCATGACGTTACATTTGTAATAGACTGAATTATGATGCAATTCATTGAGTGACTTACTCATTATATAATTACTATAGTAGTTTGTATATAGGAATTAATCTATAGTGATAGATGCCCCTTTTTTACATTCAAACCATTAGAAAGAAAGAAAGAAAGAAAGAAAGAAAGAAAGAAAGAAAGAAAAAGAAAAAGATAGAACAAGAGCTACATTTGAGGCTGAATCTGGGCTCTAACTGCTCACTGGAAATCTATTAAGTCTAGGTTACTAGGAAATATAATATATAAAAATATAAAGAAGGTAGCTTAATGAATATTGTATCTAGCATATGTATGTGGTCATGAACGAGATTATGATGTTCATGTTTATCTGCATATTCTACAGTATCTGTGTTTCTGTTGAGCATATGATATGATCAGTTAAAACACTGAATTAGAACATCATTACTTTAAATTCATATATTTACTGAAAAAACTTGTTAGACTTTCTGTATGAATACATAAATATCCAACAGTGAATCCATAGGATAGGGCTGATCTCAGCTTGGTTGGTTTTATTTATTTAATATTTTTATAAAATTATTAAATCTCATTTGTTGTTGATGTAGTTGTTGTTTTTATTTGTAGATGATGTAATGATGCAATGAAATGTTTATGCTACATTATGGGGCACATGAATTTACGTCAATACTGCTTGTATACATGTATATAATATTTTGGCCACTAGATGGAGCCATGAAGACAGAAGTTCTGTCCACAAACCAGAAGACACTGCCTCAGTCTAATTATAGACTACTTCAATTCCACTCCTCTTTTAGAACGTAAGTTCACAAAAAAAAAAAAAATTACGAGCTGTAATACCCATAACGCCTTATGTTGTTTACATTTGTAAGGACCCATAATGGAGGGGCACTAAATCTTGCTCTTAAAGATCTACAGCTAGCTGGTTCACACTGAGGTTAGTCAAAAGTATGTAGTCAAATAAGTATGGAGTGGCAATGCGGCATGTAAAATCGGCACATCTCAGATCAGATTTTTAAAGTACTACTTCTGTTAGGGAGACTAGTGTGGGTGCTGGTGGAAATTGAGCAGACATAAGTCGTCCGGTCAGAGACGAAGTACACTTTAATGGTTTGAAGCTGGTAGAGAGTTACAGTCTTTGAATTTGGTTGAGTGATTGATTGTAGTACAGGTAGCAGAGAGTATGGTAGAATAGTACAGCGTAGTTTGGAGTGTAGCTTAGTATGAGTGGTTTAGTGCCGTATATGGATGATGCAATACACAGCGCGTGTGGCGCACATACACAATTATAATTAGCAACTATCGATAACACAAACTTATGCCTTCAAAATACAGCAATATAAAGATAATGAATAAATTGAACACAATCACTCACTTGTATATGAACGCACTCAGCAGAAAAATAACAACAGCTTGAACAACAGCGAAGAATGTCCGTGCTCTGAACTGCGTCCTGTTACTACTGTTAAAGGGATAGTTAAAGGGAAATGCTGAGTCAGTGCAATACTTCTTAAAGTCACAAGGGGGCACTAAAGTCTCTATACATAGCTGGCCTTTTCTACA
>JAFVLL020037391.1:0-57236 GCA_021397915.2 Tor tambroides | reverse complement strand
CAGGAGGTCTCCCATCCAGGTACTGACCAGGTTCAGCCCTGCTTAGCTTCTGTGGGCAACCGGTCTTGGGCTGCAGGGTGATATGGCTGTGGTATTTAGCTAGAATCCATTAAATTGATCCAAAGTTACGGTAAAGACATTATTTTACATGCCAGATGTCTACAATCAGTGATTCACAAATTAATTACGGGCCGTTTTGCTTGCGGATAATGTGCGCAGAGTGTTACATGTTATTGCTGAATCAGGGAAATTGAAAACACCTAGTGGCCTCCTATTTATTGATGCTGAAAAAGCCTTTGATCGGCTGGAATGGGGCTATTTATGGTATCCATTGAAAAAGTTTAATTTTGGCGATCAGTTCATTAGAATGATACAAACCCTATATACACCAATCCCATGGCCAGAGTATCTACCGGTGGGCTTATCTCAGATATCTTCAATATTTGTAGAGGCACGAGGCAGGGATGCACATTTTCCGCTCTCATGTTTAATCTATCAATAGAACCCCGGCACAGTTCATTAGACAGTGTAAGCATATCATTCTGATTCAGTTAGGCTCGTCAGTCCATTCTATCTCTCTATATGCAGATGCTACTTTATTGTTTCTATCCGACCTGCAGCGTTCACTCCCTAATCCCCTTAAAGTCTTAGATGAATTTGGCAAGCTTTCTGGATTTAAAATCAATCACTCTAAATCTATTTTGATGCCTCTCAATTCTCTAATTTCCCTAATAATAATCATATTCAGATATCAACACAAGTTAAATACTTAGGGATCGAACTGAGACCTACCTTGTCCCTCATTTCAAAAGTTAATTATATGTTAATTTTTAGAAATGTTGAAGCTGACATTCAGAGATGGATGTGCCAACCTTCTTCGCCACCTGCCCGAATGTCAACAATAAAAATGAATATTTTGCCCCGCATTAATTTTATTAGCTCCATGCTTCCTCTCTCCCCACCAGCAAATTACTGGAAAAACTAAGATTCTTTACTGATAAAATATGTATGGGATGGAAAGCGTCCCCGCATTAAGTGGCTTATACTTCAAAAAAGCAAATTGGAAGGTGGATGACTTTAAATGGTACCATTTCACTTCATTCTGCTCCCAGTTGTGAAGTGGTTTGATCCTTGTTTACAGCCTTCATGGAAACAAATAGAAAAAGAACTTATTTCACCAATTCATCTGCAAGACTTTTTATTTTCTGGCCTTTCTTACAGGAAGTGCTCATTATACTATGGTCATATTCGGTCCTATACTCTCCAAATATTTAAAAAGATTGAAACTTTATTTTCTTCTAAAACTGTATGGCATACTCATACCCCTGTTTGGCACAATTTGAATTTACTTTCTGGTGGAAAACCTTTTGTACAGCCATCTTGGGCTATAAAAGCTATTCTAACATTAAATGACATAAAAGGAGGAAAATCAATCCTAGATTTCAAAGAATTAATTAAAAGATATAATATTTCTCAGAATACTTTATTTCTTTATTTTAAATTATATGCAGTGTTAAAGGCACATAAGGTACCTTGGGGTATGATCTTCAAACCCATCCAGTAGTAAAATGGATTCACAATGCGCCAAACAAAGGAACAGTTTCTTATTTTTACTTTTGTTTTTCAACTCATAATGTAGAGATTTTTCCAAAAGCGAGAGCATGGTTATCTGAATTGTTTCCCATTAATAGAAATATTGAATGGGAAACAGTATGGGATAATACATTTCATGCATCCACAAACCCTAATCATCAATTCATCCATTTTAAAATTATTCACAGGGCATATTTAACTATGCGTGTTTATCACCACACTTGGTGTGGGCCAGGTTGCCTGGGCACGTTGATGCATATGCTTTGGGAATGTCCAGATGTGCAAGATTTTTGGGATATGGTGCTTGATGTTCTGTATAAGGTCACAAGGATTCGTTTTCCCAAAGACCCTGTTCTGTTATTGTTGAAGGACAACTCTCAATTTCCTCTAAAGGAGAAGGACTGGAAAATTTGGTTAGTGGCCAAACCATTTCTATTATTTCTGTAGTTATTTTATTTATTTTCAAATTCCTGATGTGTGATGGGTTGTGTGGTGGGGGAGGTTGTGGGGGCTAGTAATTAGATTTTCTTGTTTGTTGTAAACTATATGCTACTTTGAAAATAAATAAAAACACTGAATTACAAAAAAGAAAAAAAGAAACTATAAAACAGTTATTAAGTTGTAATAGAATTTCTTTTAAATATGTTGGAATACTGTAAACTTGACGAAGTGGTAAGGTCAAAATGAATAGCCATCCCAGCAGCATGTAGCAAATGACAAAAAGATGAAAGACTTAGAAATAGTTAACTGAACTGACTTATTCAACTCTGACACAAAATCTGGATTTCTCAGTTTGTGTTGAATGTAGTTGGATTCAAATAGACTTACGAAGCAGCAAGCTGTTCTAAATAACTACAGTAAATTGTACTGGACAGTACAGAGGAATGCTTTCTTCCTGATAAAAGCTTTTGAGTATGTTGTCACTGATGCGGCTAATATGCATGACAAATGTATGGAGTAACTGTATTGTGCCATCTGCTGGTGTATAGACCTATTATTAAACCCAACAATTGGGACATTTGTATGAAGAGGTGAAAATATTCTTTTAGATTTTTGTGCCATTAAGACATAAATATTATTATCAAGAAATACAGACAAAAATACACGATGAGACATGATTCCCTTTTTATTAAATTGTCCCTTTTTGTTTTGAGTTTCCTCCTCAGTTTTCCCTGAAATACACATGCATTACCCATTAACAACCCTCACTCAGTTTACATTAATTTACAAAGGGAAATTTAAAATCAAATTGCACTGCTACCAATACTTTAAACAAATGAAATTTCAAAATTACAAACCTCTCTGAGAATTATTTGATTGTCATAGAACATTGAGTGCAAGGTTGACTTGAAATGACCGATGGCTCTCTTTTGTCATAACATATGCATGCCTGACCTAATGACAGCAGCAAACAGGTGTCTCATAAACAAATACATAATATACAAAGCAAACAAAATGGCACCAGATTATTACACATATACAGAAGAAACCCCAGGAGTTCTTGCACTATTGTGGAATACTGAAATACTGCAAATGACAGCGTAATTTGTGTGGTTCATGCAAGAGCAACAGGCTTTCAAACACAAACAGTTAGAACAGTAAAGCTATGCATGTGTAGCGTTATGTCTCTCACAATCTACAATTTGCAAAATTGTCTGCAATGTCTGACAAAATAGTTTTCTAACTCAATAATGTTAACTCAGTAACTTGAGATAATGTTTCAAGTGAGTCTTTTTATCTCATGGGAACCAGTTTACAGACATTGCAAGCCTATTATAAAACAAAACAAAACAAGAAAATAAAAACAAAAAAACAGAACACAAACCAAGTAACAAAGTAAATGAAAACAAAAGTCAAACAAAACAAAAATGAACAAACCAAACAAAATAAAATACACAAAAAGAAAACAAAAAGCAAAACAAACAATAAAACAAAATAAAAATGGTCCATTAAGAAGAGCTGATACAGCAAATAGAAATATAAAACGCTGATTTTTTTTTCCTTTTTTGGACCAAAACCAAAAAGTAATTAAAAAATACTCTCCAGTACAGGAAAATTATACATAAAAAAAGGATAAAAACAGTAAAAAATAAAATACAGATTAAAAAAAAAACACTAAAAGAAAGAAAATTAAAGGAAGAAAATAAAATTCAAGGGAAAAAAAAATTAAAATTGTACATTTGATATAATGGGACAAAACACAGCAAAGGGTTAGTTCATTAAAAGCAATAGACTCAAACTTTGGCAATAACACAAAACAAACAGGTCTCTCTTATTGGGATATTCCAATTTCAAGACTTTAGTAGCAGGCTGATTCAAATATTGCACCATCGGTCTTCAGCTCGTCCCTGGGGTGACTTTCATTTACAGTGTAGCAGGTCTGGCTGGTAGCACAGTATAATTGCACGTTACTTGTGTTGCTGGTTCAATATAAACTCTAACACCAAACGCAAACCAATACGATGTTACTTTGGTTGAAGACATAATTACTAATCCAAACATCAATAATACTAATCTAGTCAAATGCAACTTTGAGAGCTTTTTGGTGGTTCTTATGTGGTAAATAAAGCTTAACTGATAGATCTAGAATGATAGATCTACACAGGACATCTAATGCATCTTAGGGTGAAATAATACGACTCTGATTCACTCAGAAAGAGGGAGAGACAGCAGCACTCAGTCTGGAGTCTGTTCTGCAGTACACCTGTAGGAGGCGCTGTCTGTCACGCCCCTGTGCCGGCCACGAGGCTGCCATTGATTTGTGCTGATCCTGAGCATGAGGGGTCAGGAAATTCCAACCAAGAGAGGAGGCATGTTGGAGGGAGGCTCCTGAGACCTCACCTGAACAAAGAGTGACAGCAAGAGTCAGATAAGAAGCTTACAATCACTAATACTGAACTGTGCCATTAGAGGACAAAGCAAATGTTCTTTTTTTAGATTATGCACAAACAAATAAACAAAAACTGCTTCTGTAGTTTCACTCCAAGCCAAGAGAGGGCAGCATACTATGTGATGACTACGTTATTATAAAAGAGCTGACATGATCAATTCCAATCTGACCGACTGGATTCCCCTCGGTTTAGGTGGACGACACTTCATGCTGATGGTCAGACGTCTGGTTACATGACATTAGGTCAGGCATGCATGTGTTGCTAGACAAACACATACACACTAACACACACGTATACCCAGAGCGCAGTACCTCTATCAGACCAGGAAGGAGTGGGTGAGACCGAATAGAAGGATGGAGGGAGAGGGGTGCAGCCTAGAGAGGCAATCTTGAGTTCATTCTTCTGGAATAACTCAGAAGACATAGAAATACACAGGAGAAGGAAAATAACCCGGTGAGAAAGAACCAGAGATAGAGTCCTGTTGGTTTTCCCTTAACAGGTAATGTCGATTCAGCTAAAAACTATTCTGAGACACTGAAAAGCCATCTGGGCTAGGGTTATGCTGATAGATAGTATTGTGTTTCGACGATAGTCAGATATATTGCATGTAGCTGATGCCTCTGATGATATCAAAACGATTATTATTATTATTATTAGGCTAGTATTGTTATCAAATTAATATTAGGGCTTATTTGTCCCATTGTATTTTTTTTACACATTTTACAGCGTTGCACGTTATAACCAATCACACATGATTCTGTTGAGCTTATGAATGGAATAGCCAATCAGAGGCGCTCAGAGTGAAAACAGTGAGTGATCGCTGAAACACCAGAGTTTTGTTGTTGAGTGCGCACGCTCACTGACTGAATTCTGCTCTCTCACGAACTCTCTCGTCATAAACAACAAGTGTAGATGTACGTGCGAAGTAAGTATAAGAGATGGCTTCACTGATTATAACGGAAGTTTTTTTTTTTTAAATGCACTAACTCATGCTAGTCTGAAGTCAGTGATAATGTTCTATGATAATGTAAATGTCCTTTGTTTTCTGTAGCTGCTGTTTTAATAACTGAGGAAATGTAAGTATTATAATTAGTAACTTACAATAGTTTTTATTAAATTTTGATCATGTTAAATACAAATTCAGTCATAGTATAATGTGTAGTTAATAGCTTACACTAAAATTAGGCTGCTTTCAGTCTGACCCTGGAATTGATTCACTCTCCTGCTATTAAACGATTAAAGAAAATAATTAAACAAATTAGCACAATGATATTGTGTATCAGTGATCTCAGGCTGACGATAGGATGATATGACTATGGAGCATATCACCCAACACTAATCTGGGCTACACATATTTGGGTGTGTAACAGGGGAAACTTGTTTTGCAAATAGAAACACGCTGGAGGTTGTAAAAGAAAAGCATATGAACGATAGAAAAGTCTCACCTCTAGATTTGAGCGAGCTTGTTTCAACACATCTCGTGTTCTTGACACTAGAAATAAAAGAAAAAAAATAAAGAGAAGAACAATAAACATCAACAAAGAAAAGAGAGAAGAGATGAACTCACATTGATTGACGATTAATTGCTCCATGCTGTCTTTAGTGCGACTGGAGGTCCTTAGATTCTCCATCGTGTCCCTGAGAAGCTGCTCTTGTTCTGACAACTTACACCTCAGTGTGACAACCTCTTTTCTCAAAGTCTGCTCCTACACAAACACATTCACGAGAAACTCTTTAGGATTACAAAGATAACCAACATTCAGTGTGATTTTATTAATGGATTAATTAAGCAAAGGTGAGCTTCTGAAAACAGGTGCATGCAAAATGATGTCTCAGGAGCACAAAAGTGGGTCTTGTTTCCGAGACCTATTGTAATAACTGAAATGTTTCTCTAAGTGCCCTCTAACCTTTTTGAGCTGCTGGGCTGAGGCCTCTGTGCTGGGCAGAGCCGCCCTCCAGAACATTCTTAAGAGAGAGCTTGTCTCCTCCAGAATCTGTTTCAGTGTCTTAGTGCTGGTGTGCAAGTTCCTCATAAAACCCTGTAGAGAGAGAACACGTGTGAATGACAATTCATTTGGAATATTCAAACTTTTTAGCAAGTTATTGTTTTCCATTTCAGGAAAACATTACATGAAATATGAGAAGTGCATTTATTTAAATTAAAAATGGTCACACAGAGACATTTAAATCACATGTTTACATGAAAATTAAATAAAAAGAAATATATCCTTTTTTTAAAGCAAAAATGTATTTTATATTAATTGTGTTAATTTAGTATGATTAATTACTTTTAAATATGAAAAAAATAGTAATGTTTTTACATTCAATTATTTTGGAAATAAAACTATATACTGATTTCTAAAACCACTTTTTTGTGACATCTATTAAATCTTCTGCAATACAATCTTAATGTAAAGGGTTTTTCTCCAACTTTTTATCAGCCGAAGCCCTTTGAATTAAAATATTTAGGATATTGAGGATTAATATTTCAATCATTTAGAAATGTACTTTCATGTTCCTGGTTCTCAGATGTTGGTTAATGGTTAAATAAAATATTTCCCTTTTTTAGTGAGAAATATTTTATTTTTTAGTGAGTGTTTTCTTTTGATTGTTTTTATTTTAAAAATATTTATTATTTTAATTGAATTATTTTTTTATGTTTTAACCACTGGCTTTTCCCCTGATAAATGCAATTAATTTGATTATTTTGATCATCATACCACGCAATCAATTTAAATCCATTTTTAATAATTTGGCATCCCTGCTAAAGAAATATAAAGAAATATCCATTCATTATCACACCAGCCTTTCATCTTAAATCAGATCTATATTCTGACCTCTGGAAGGTTAGGTGATTCTGTGCTGGACTGCATTGCTGCTTCCATCTTGTGGATAACAACCTTCCCTTCCAGTAGCTGCTGCTGCAGGGCACTGAAGTCATCCACGTGACCAATCATATGACGCCCAGTCTTGCAGGCGAAGGAGCCATCAGGGGCCTCAGCCTCTAGAGCTTCAGCACCAGACCTAGATGAGTCTGATCAGGAGACACGCATTGATTAATCAGTTTTCTGTCTTGCACTTATTTGAGTGAATTTTATCTCTTGCATAAAGCATTAGAAGCGTTTTATATAAAACTCTTACCACTAGCAGAAGACTTTGGCTCATTTGTTTCCACAGCTGGTGAAGCAGGGCTGGAGAACCCTGTATCTCGAACAGGAGGAGATGGTGATTGGTCTACAGCAGACAGTGAGACCAGGGTAAATGAAAATATGTATAAATATGTTGCATCCACAAACGTGCGAATTAGAGTCATGATTGATTATTATAATTAGTTGTCTCACCGTGGAAGAGCTGTTTCCTGGCTGAGGGACGAGGCATACACTGGTCCAGCCTCTCTCTCAACTGCTGCTCCAACAAATGTATGTTAGACTCTCGCTCTTGTAGGTCAAAGGTCAAACTCAACCCTGAGCCTACAGCAGTAGAGGGCACAAGACATTTTAATACTCTGCTTATACAATCCAAAGCTGGTTGCACAAGACTTTAGCTATAATTGTTCCATCTAACACAAATTTCAGTCATTTTAAAATATCAATTTAGTTGTAGGATAAAATGAGCAATATCTGATGGCTTTGATTGAGTTTCAGGTGCACTTGTTTCTTACCTGTGTTGCTCTCAGTAGTGCCACAGACTCTCTGATACACCTGTAGTTCACACTGCAGCGTGTGCACAAGACATTGACACTCACTCAGCTGCTGCTGGAGAACATTCACTTCATGCTGTAGCCTGTTCACAGATGTATACACACTAATATTATTCAATGCAGCCTGCCACATTTTTGTCAAGAGCCAAATCTCAAAACTACTACTAAATTTTCAAGAGGATACAACAGGATATTGTAGTCTGACACTGTACCTGGTGCTGTTGTCCAGACTCTTCTCTTTCTCCTGTTGGAGATGCAGTACTGCCTGAGCCTGCTCTCTAACCTGAGACTGCAGCCGACTACACTGACCCGCCCACCGGTCCGCCTCTAGCTCCGCCTGCTTTAACTGGCCACGCCCAGACAGAACTGCCTCTCTCAGCCGCTCCATCTCTTTACTGCCATCTGCATGTGAAACAGACACAATAAATAAATAAATAAAAACTGAAAATGTTTAATAATTTATATATATATTTTAAAATTTCCAAGATGAATGCCTATACAGAATGAATACTGTATGAACTAAGCTACTATTCCATTGCAAACACTGACAAGAAAATATGCCTAATCATTTACACCTAATGCGCCTAAAGTTGCTGTAGTACTGCTGATAGCATTCTTTATGAACACAGCAGGATTAAGTTCTTACCTGTCCTGGCCTGCTGGAGTTGGGTTTGCAGGACATGATTTTCCTCTTTCAGTACTCGAATCTCATTGGACAGTTGAGTGACAGAATCAAGGCCTTGGATATAGATGTTAGTGGGCGCTCCCCCTGCTAGTAAAAGGTAGGAGAAAATATAGATACATTTGAAACAGATAAGCAAAAATATATACAAGTATTACAACATAAACACACTGAATGGGTTATTTTGATTGTGTGAATCTCTGACCTCCGTTTCGCCCAGAGGAAGCCAGTCTCTCCTCTAGCTGTTGTCTCAGACGGTCGTTGGTCTGGATAGAGTCTTCTAGACGCCGTCTGAGAGTGCGAATCTCCCTTAAGTGTTCTTCCATTAAGTCTGTGCCTAAAGCATTGAATAAAAAGCAGGATAAGTTTTACAAAACATTATATGACAACAATATGTTAACATTATAGTTAACTTTAACCTGTATGGCCTGACTGATATCCAGAGGAACCAGTGGACACGTCTCCATACGTGCCTGGTCTTAAAGGTCTTGGGCCATACATCATATCCCACATTGCACTGTTTTCCAGAAGGCTTGCCCCTGATTTCATAGCGGGACTGGTGTGCTGGCTGCTGAAAGGTGACTGTTCGAAGGCATGATGGGATAGTGGGTGTAAGCTGCTATGGTCAGTCTGAGTATGGGAGCCCAGTGGAAACGCATGAAGGGGTTTGATCTGAGGACCATGGTAGCCTGTACCAGGATAAGAAAATATTATTGGAGACAATGTAAAAAAAAAAAAAAAAAAAAGTGAGTATATACACTACCAGTCAAAGCATTTGGGGCTCACCAAGACTGCATTTATTTAATCAAAAAGTACAGTAAAACATTAATATTGTAAGATAGTATTACAATTTAAAATAATGGTTTTCTATTTTTAAAATCTTTTAGAATGTAATTTTGCTGAATTTTCAGCAGCCATTACTCCATCACTTGATCCGTCAGGAATTATTTTAATATGCCAGTTTGGTCAAGAAACATTTCTAATTGTTATCAATGTTGAAAACAGTTGTGCTGTTTAATATTTTTGTGGAAAGCGTTATACATTTTTTAGAACATGTTAAAAAGAACAGGATTTATTTAATCTTGTTGTAAAAATGTTTACACTGTCACTTTCGATCAATTTAATGCATTCTTACTGAATATAAGTATTAATTTCTTTTAAAAAATGCAGGTTAAAAATGAGTAGCATGATGAAGATGTAAATGTGAGCGAAGCTCTCTCACAATGAATGATTTCAGAAATGCAAGAAAAAATAGGCGCAAGAAATAAAATTTTGCATGCTATCTATTTTTCATTAGTAAATCATCTCTTCCATTCAATCCTGTATAGAGGATGTTTAGATATTTTTACTGGGAAAATACAGATTAAGCAAATGATTTATGCATGCATATTAGTGATTCAACTTTCAACAACTGCATATTGCATCAATGACTTCTTAGGTTTGTTTGACAAAAAGTTTGTGTTAACTTCTGTTTTCTTTATTCATTCTCTGATTTCTATTTGGCAATAGCATTATTCCAGTTAAGGGTTCAAATCTTGCTGATACTGATTCAGTGACACAATTAGTATGAATCATTCTGTGCCACACACACACAGAAGGAGGCTCACTGTTTCCAAGCTGTCTCTGGAGCATTTGAAGTTCTTGGTGAACCTCTGCCAGTGAAAATCCCCCACCATAAGGGTGACGGGTTCTCAAGGGTTGAGTTTGAGGATCAAACACAGGTGGAGAAGACATTTGAGGACAGTGGAGAGAGGTGGAGAAAGAAATGGAGCTGGACAGAGGTACAGTAGAGAGGCCTGATGGGAGGACACATAGAGAAACAGCTACAGATACTTCATTGAATGAGACTTTTAATGCCTAGAAGCAGGCAACAGCTGGTCTATGGAACAAACAAAAACTTTCAATACACTATTAATTAGGGGGAAAAAGAATACACACTACCATTCAAAATTTTGGGGTTGATAAGTTTATTTTTCATTTCTGAAAGTTTCTGATGCTCACCAGTGCTGCATTTATTTGATCAAAAATAGAGTAAAACAGTAAAAGCTGATCCCACATTTTGAACGGCAGTGCACATAGAGATAAAATAATGTTGTTGTGAGAAATACTAAAAAGGGCATGTGTGATTTGGTACCCGTCATTCTTCCTACCTGTCTGTGCCTGGGTTTCCATTGGCCTATGTGGTGTGCAGTGCATGCTGGGACAGGTGTTGGAGGACTGGTGGCTGTGTGATGAAGTGATAGATGGAGGATTGGATGGATGTAATGAGGCAGGGCCTCTATGATCACGTGAGTCTAAAACAAAACAGGTGGACAATGAAAAAAGGTGGATGAGAAACTAACCTGAAGAGGACATGATAAAATATAGACATATGATGTCAAATTCAAAAACCTGTGGCACTTCTTGTTGCCTCCTCTTGGCCATATTCGCTGGCAGCATCTAGCTCGGAGCACAGCTCTAGATCCTCATTGGTTGAGCCGTGGTCATCTGATACGAAAGAGGTCCTGTCCGATTGGTCTGTGGCCACAGAGCGGGCATGACTGCTAGTAGGCGTATCTGATCGTTGCTGCTGGTCAAGTTTGGAGCGTAGTGACTCGATGAGTTTGTCTTTCTGTTGTAGCTCCTTACTTAGCCTGAGAACAGACAAAAATGACATTTAGCATAGTTTGTATTAAAATGGAGCTAATTTTATGCCACCATGAGATGACAGTGAGAGACCACTGTATGTCTGCAAGCCAATCAGAAGATATTTGATGTTTAATGTACAGTATAGTTAAGAGGAGCAGTGACTTTGAACCAGTCAGATTTCACGGTGGACAGGGCTGCAGAAACAGAAACCAAGTGATCAACAAAACATCCTGTTGCTTATTGTAGTCATGGCTAGTACAAAAACAAACAATGAGCACAATCTACAAACACGAGATATCTGTAATTATATTGTCAGAATATAACCAAAATTCTCACTTTTCAGAATTCATTCAAAACAGTAGTAAAGTCTTATGTGCCATACATGTGATGAAGCAATTGTGCCACACTTCTCCTTTTCAAGTATGGAAAACTATGGAAATGTCAGGGTCTGATAAAAGTGAGTTTTGGGTTTATTATGCTTATGTGGATAAAAATTAAGCATGTTGTACATGCAAATTGTCACCATATTTTGTTTTCCACGTGCCAGGTGTCTCCTGCATGCTGGGCATTAGGCTAATTTTGTACCCACAATTCATTCCAAGCTGGATTAATTAGGACCTGTTTTTGTTCTGTCAGAGCCAAAACACACACACACACACACACAGTAGCATCCTACCAGTCTGTGCCACATCTCTCACATGTTTTTTTTATTTTTATTTATTTAACCTTTTTTTAACCAGAAGAGACTCTCTGAGATTAAAAATCTCTTTCGCAGGAGTGTCCCGGCCAAAATGGGCAGCAATACAGTCAGTTTCATCACAAATATTACAACTATTAATTATTGTGCTCCTTCTCCAAATCTAATATCTTTCAGTTATATGCACACACAGTCACATGCACCAAAATTTAACACGACCAACACCAATCAACATAGACACCTGTCTTCTAAGACAGCATCCTGATTGTGAACATCCTGAGACTGATTTTAAAACACACTACATATTCACCTACACTCCACATAATAGCGCATCTCATGTGAAATGCACAGAAAACTGTTTGCCAAGATTGTTTTAAAAAATTATAAAAAATTTCGGGGTCAGTAAGATTTTTTTTTTAATTTGTTTATTTTTTGGAAGGAATTTTTTGCTTTTATTCAGCAAGGATGTGTTATCAAACGTGAAAGTAAAGACATTTATAATTCTAAAAATAATTTCAATTTCAAATAAATGCTGTTCATTTGAACTTTCTATTCATCAAGGAATCCAAAATATGTACCTAATTTAAACAAAAATATTATGTAAACATTAAACACTGATAATTCATTTTTGACATTGATTTTTGAAGGAACATGTGACACTGAAGACTATAATAATGGCTGCTGAAAATTTAGCTTTGCCATCACAGGAATAAATTACATTTTTAAGTATTTTAAAATAGAAAACAGCTGTTTTAAATTGTAATAATATTTTACAATATTACTGTTTTTACTGTATTTTTGATCAAGTAAATATTTTGGTGAGCACAGAAAACTTCTTTCTTTTTTAAGAAGTCTTACCAACCCCAAACTTTTAAACGGTAGATTACAAAAACAAAAATATTGCTTTAAATAGTTAAGTTTTATGATTTTTTTTAAAAATTTAAACCTACACCTATAAAACACCCCAAAGCATATCCAAACTATTACATGCTTATAAAATTAGGACATCTAAATCAATTTCTCTTGTAAATCATCACAAAACAAAATGAACATGTCCTTATTGTTGCTCATGGTAAAAGTTGCTTCTTATTTCTGCATGGTGTTGTATCCGTAACCATCCAAAAGGAAACCCAAACAGAAAATCCACTTGCATAGGCAGGTTAATATCAATATTCTGTCGTCCCTCGTCTTCTGCCATTCAGTCACGCTCTTCTTTCACATGGCCTCGCATGTGGTCTTCTCCTTCCACCATCTTCTCATCTTTATCGCTCTCTCTTTCTTTCTCTGTCAGCTTTAGCTGCCACTGACCTATTTCACTCATGAGGTTTTAATAACTTAACCTGATTAGCGCTGGAGTCAACACCCAATCCAGAGCCGGGTGGTCACAGCACAGCTACCAACCATGTGATCGCTCTGTCCCAGGGCAAATGTTCACAAGAGGACACAAAAACACACATAAAACACTTAGGACATCAAACCGATGCAAATCCCCCTCCGTTTTCACTCAATTACAAGCCCCAGCTAAATGAGCTGACTAGCAACAAAATACGGTTAAGTCCAGCCGTGCATCTGGTTGGCCATCTGCGCACCCTTTCGTTCTCTTTCTCCTCATTAAAGGCTGCAATATTAGAGACAAACAGAGACATTTCCACAAGGAGATTACACACTGGAAATCATCCTTTTCTGGCTGTGAGCTTTCATTACGAAAGAGCTACGAAGGAAATAAGGGACAAGGACGTGACGTGCACTACCAGATCAGCGAAGGAGGCTTTAAACCGCAATTAAAACCATTAGGAAGATGACAGATCGACTGTGATGCAAGAAGAGAATCATCATACTGGTTAAATGGTCCCTTGGAAAATATTCATGATTTGGTGCAGCAGGGATGGGAATCATAAAGAACTTAATGGTTCTGGTTCCTCAACAGCTTCAATCGCCTCCAGCACTCAAAAAAAAAAACTGTTTTTTTTTTTTTTTAATAAATGAATTCTAAATAAGAACTGGTTCTTGGTTCCTAAATTACTCCAAAACAAATATCATTCCTCTGATGTCCAATGGTTTTCTCTATTCTCTTCAACACAAGACTCTCTTCAACAAACCCATCCAGCAAACTGATCCATCTCAGCTTTGGATGATTCAAAGTATCTCCAGACAAAATATTCTTAGGAACACCATCTCTACGCCTTTCCATTCAATATACAATATAGAGACAATCCTGTTAACAGGCAAACAGCACAGATCCTCCCAGCTCATGCACACTCAACTGCTGACAACCGCTCAACACAATGCATCATGGCGTAAGGGAAAAATAAGGGTCGGCTCCTCTAGCTGCTCTGAGGGGGTACGGAATGAGGGCATGAATTCTGCTGAAACATCCCATGAGTTCTAAAAATTCCAGAGACGCCCTAGAACCAGCGGTGACATTATGTAGCAAGCTTCTGACAGTTCACATTAGCATTAGCATATAGCATCGCTCAACCAAGCCTACAGGCAAAGTCAAATAAGTCCACTTCAGTGCTCATGAAAGGGTAGAAATGAAGTGAATGAGTTACAGATGGAGGTGTAGGGGAAGAGATTATGAAACAGAAAAGAAAAGTCGACTGGAAACAAATGTCTCAAAACAACCACTCGATACTGAAGTGTAAAAATGCCATTCTCACCATAGTGTCAAACTTCACTGTTACAATAAAAATATACCGAAACACAACGTAACACATAAGCAGTCTGAGTATGTACAGTTTGTAGGATGCAAATGCCAGTCATTGACTTCACAATGTCTCATTACTGAAATAATCTCTCACATTGATCCATCCAACGAACGTTTCCATGATGCTTACTGGGTGGAAAACTCATCACAGCTGGTGTCCAAGTCAATAGGAGGCCAGAAAGCTCTATGGTCAGGCCACTAAATACATGCTCTGCTAAAACTAATCATTACATTACAAGCTGCTCTGCTTTATGAACATGCAAAATATACTTTTAATGTACAGCAAGCAATTAGACTTTACTGAGGAAAAGATGCTGCACTAAGGTTCTTTATTAGGAGTTTAAACTGAAATTTGTGTCAGTACAGTCCATCCGTATTAAACAAATCTCAACAAATCAATATGGCCCATGTACTATACTCATCACATGTTATGGCTGATTGGGTGTACTGACAGCAAAGGGGATTCTGATTCAGTTCTGAAGTGCTATAATGACAAGGTGTGATCAATAAAATGTTTAGCTGACTCACCGTATTGCGAGCAGCTCATGGCCTGATTTGTCATCTGGGACTTCAGAGTGATCCCCTGTAATGCGATAAAGTAATTAATTGCGTTGTTTTTGTTACAGAAAAACACTGAGTGATGTATGTTGGTAAGTATGCATGTTTCACTCACGGCCGCTGATTTTGGTGCTGATTCTCTGAGCGAGTGAGATGCTCTGGGAGAGCTGGTCTCTGAAGCTCTGTCCCATGTAGTAATCGATGTCATTTGAGCGCAGCAGCTCTTCAAAGGTCTTGGTGGTGTCTCCCAGGTGCTGAGTCAGAATATGGCACACACCACGACCCTCCCTTATCCTCTGACGCAGGTGAGACAGCTCACGGGCCTGTGCTTGGATCAGCGTGTCAAACTTACTGCAGGGAGAATGGTGAAAGTAGCATTTATGCACCAGAGTTACTTACAGTGAATATACATTATTGATTACATAATAAACTGTATAATTAAAGTTAATCACAATTAACCACATTATATTTACAGAATTTTTTCTGATAGTAGAAAAATTTCCTAAGAAATCTGTAGTATATTTTAAATATTTTTAAGTGTATTTTAAATATCTGTAAGATAATATATGTAAAATTTAAATGTCATATTTAAAAATATTTTTTAAAAGAATCACTAATTACTAACATATATTTATACCAATATACTAATATATATTTATATATAGCATATTCTTTAAAATATATACATATATAAAAAGTATTATAAAAAGTATTCATTAAACATCATATTACGAAAAATACTAAATTAATTGCTGACTAAAAACGATGAATTGCAATTACTCATGCATTTATTTACATTATATTTAAAGTAACTGTAATCGTAGAATGTATTTTAAAAAAAGCAATATTCCTGTAAAAAAAAAAAAAAATAATAAAAAAAAATATATATATACATACACACACACATATAGAGGTCATATTAAATGTATTTAAATAAACATATTTAAATATGTATAACATTTCAATAAAAAGGGAACAATAACTTGTATGTATTTAAATAATTTATATATGTATAGAGAGAGAGAAAAAGAGATAGAGATACGTAGATATAGATATAGAGATAGATAGATAGATAGATAGATAGATAGATAGGTTTTTATTGTACTGTTTTTTTCCAAGCATGTCATATGAATGTACTCACCCTGGCCAGTTCACAGCTTTGCCATCTTCTGAATGACCTTTGCCCTTCCTGAGCTGCTCCTCCAGTGATGTCACACGGGAGACCAGCTCCTGCAGCTCTCTGTCTTGCTTTGGCTGGCGGGGAAGAGACCCGAAGCCGTCAGACGACTGCCAGCCCTCGTCCTCCTCAGCTGTGCTCTGTGCCTCAGAGTTATCCAAACCCCAGTTGACCTTACGAGGAGTGCTGACTGGAGTGTGAACATGCTTTTGGGCCTGCAAGCTACGGATCAGAGCCTGAGACTGGGAGAGCTGACCACGCAGGTCCTCTACCAGCTGCTGCAGGTACGTCACATCATGTTCAGTCTTCCCAGAGTTGAGTGAGCTGGACCCACCCCACCACTGAGAGCCTCCATCACGATATGTAAGAGATGTGCACAGCTCCAGATCATCAAACTCTGCAGCGGAGGAAGACACGCAAATGTTATTAACAAGAAGTTGTGATACAGTGTTTAGAAAGTAAAATTAGGCACCACAATTTTAAAACATAAACGCCCCCTAGTGGTAACACCAAATGAGATTACCAGGGCTGCTGGTGTCTTCTCTCTCTGCCTCGTTCTCACTGCGGCCACATGTCTCATAGCCCAGATCCTGGATGTCCACCTGGACCTGCTTATTGTCCTGCTGTACTGATGTTTCCGCTAAACAAGAGACCAGACAGATTGGTGTTTTAGGAACTGAAACTTTTTATTTATGTTTGTGAGTCAGTGTTAATATTTATACCATGTTTTTACTCAAGTCTTTTTAAAAATATTCTTTAAATTATTATAGCAAATTTAATTATAGTATTTAGTTATTTAACACTTACATAGTAAAATTGATTATAATACATAGCAGTATAGTATTAACTATATTATAGTATAACAGTATCAAATACAGTATTTCTATATATAGTATTTCATCAGATTTATTCATTTTAGTTCATTTTATGCAAGCATTTTAAATCTAATTTTAGTCTACAAAAATAACATTTAAGTTCTCAAGAAAGTGTAAAATTAAACCAAATACTCAAACATTTTATATATTCATTTGAATATATAAAATCGATTCACTGAAAACATAATTGAATGCACTATCGTTTATTTTACATACATTCGTTATTCATTGCATTTTCACAAAAAACAAAAGAGTAGGTCTAAGTTTAAAAAGATCTAAGTATAAGTAACTTTTGCATTTGTGGCATTATGTGCGTTATTTGTTAACAAGCATTTCCGTCAGTAGTTTCATAGATGAGATTACTTACTGAGCAGTTCTCTGTAGTCTTTAAGTTGTTCGGCTTGAGCTTGAACTGTGGCTTCTGACACCATGAGTCTCTCCTGAAGCTCTCTGCTCTCCTGTTGGACCTGCTCAAGGTCAGACTTCAGTCGCACCGTCTGGTCACACATTGGCTGCCTTTCATTAGGCTGAAACACAAACATGCATTAAAGTTTGCAGTAAAATGCTATTTATAGATGCTATGTACCATCAGGTGTAAAGCAAACTCACCTCTACACCAACTGCATCCACCAGCTGTCCATCGCATCTATCTGATGTGCTCTTCTGAGGCTTTCTTCCTGTCACCATAATCTTGAGCTCTTCATTTTCAGAGCGTAGAGTAAAGAAAGCTTTCCTGTTTTAGGAGTACACACACATACAAATAAGAATTTCACACTTTCTAACATTTATTATTTGTAAAATAGCCTTTTGTAACTTCGTTTGTTGTATGGATAGCTGTACCTCATTTGAGAGAGAGAGGAGAAACCAGCCTTTTCCAACTGAGACTTGAGCTCCATCAGTTCTCTCTCTACTGCCCTCTTCTGCTCCACCAGTAGCTTGACCTCCACCAGCCCTGGACCCTCAGCTACTGCATCCTGGCAACCCCTAAGACCTCTATGCTGATCACAGCTCTATGAAAGGGAAATACTATAATTAGGAACCAGGACCTGTGCTACAGTGCAATACATATACTATGATGGTAGCTACAGTATATAGTGCACTCAAAATGATTTATATGGATGAATCCACATTTGATATCTTATAGAAAACATTAATTCTAGATAAACGATCCGCACTTGCTGTATCTTCTTGTAATTTATTTTTATTTTGCAACACAGCGATAGACAATCACCATGATACTTATAGAAAACAATGATTTTACCTAAAATTGTGATATTTTACACTTCAGATGGATGTTTATTATTAAAATTGTTAACTAAACCTACAAAAATTATAGTGAAATAAAATAAAAATAAAATATTAGATGAAAAACTTAAAATAAATAAGAAATGTAACTGAAATAAGTTAAGGATGAAATAATAAAATACTAAGTGAAATAAACTTAAAATTAAATCTGAAATAAAACTAAAACTATTTAGATAAAGATATAAAAAGATATTTAGCTATAGAAATATTTTTAAAAACCAATAAAAATGACAAATGCAAATGACAAAAAAATTAAGCTAAAATAGATTTTAAAAATAAAAAAATCATTAAAATTAAAACTTAAAACAAAAATAAAAGCTAATTCAAAATAATAATAAAAACATTTATTTGTATTAGTTTATTTGCATTTTTAATTTTTCTTTTCTTATTTGTGTTATTTTTATGCTTTTGTATGTTCTTAAAAAATTGTATTGACTTGTACATGTTTTATTTTTTTTCCCCTTTCTCACTTCATAAGATAAAACACTGAATTACCATTGTTTAAATGAACTTGCCTTGCCAATATTATTGCATAGTATAAGTCAGCATGGTTGTAAAATTTAATAGGTTTTTAGATTTGGGTCAATTTCATTTTTTTTAATGCTGCATTGTACAGAATAGTATAGTTAGCTAGGATTTAAATCTTTGAAGCTCAATATAAATGCAAAATATGTTTCAGATGTGCTGTATATATATTATACCTTCAGACATAAACCTACATATACAAAATATGTTTCTAACTATGACCAAAATACATGCACTATTATGCTTTCAGCATGTTGTCATACCTGTATGCTGACCAAAGACTGAGCTGTCAGTTTGGAGCGCTCCTCGTCTTCAGCACTGTCCGCAAACTCACTATTGCAGTCTTCATCATCCTCCTCCCCATCATCTGATGTGAATCCTAGAGGAAAAAGTATTGCATTGTTAGTACAGAAATACACCCAAATGCATTCACACACTCACACAGACACTGTGCACTGACTGTTGCATGCGTCACTATAGAGACTAGTGAACATAATACTCTAATGAGGCTCATCTTACTGATAGTGGGCTTCTCTGAGTAACCTTTCATCTGCAGCATTTTCACAAACTATTCCACCATAAAAGCAAACTAATCCAGGATCATACTGACTCTCAGTGACAAACAGATATACTTCAGGCCAGTATACACACAAAAAACAAGCAGAAAGTCAGGAAGAGCAAGAGAAAATAGATAAAATTACTCATTTCCTGAGAGGCAGCACTGCCCACTTCTGGATTCATTCCATTACTGTACAAGTGAACATGATTTGTAAAAGTTAACAGAATATTGAAAAAGCCTGTTTTGAGTACTATATTGTAAATTCAGTGGTATATTCTATTTTCTGCAGGTTATATAACTTTTAAAAAAGAATAAAGTGTAGATGTTATGAATAATTATACGACTAATGGCAAGCTAATTTTATGTTTATGTAACTACAGTGATACTGGATACTAGAAAGATTTAGCTGTTTATAGCCAACAAGATTCTACTATTAATGAATATTAAAATATAAACTTTATAAAAAGGGAAGCTGCTAACACGCTATCAATTTATATGCTTAGTGTGCGCTGCATTTACTAATGAACAGAATAATGTGACAATTTCATGACACAGATTTGATATAAATCAGCTACTTTTAAGATTTGAGAACCTTGAGTGATTGACAGTATTATTCTGAATTGTGTCACAGGACAACACTGAGCAGTGAGCTCTATTGGGTATGTTGTGTAGTATCCAAAACTACATCTCTAGGACTTTATGGATCATATATAAACAAACAGATATTAAGAAAATGTGTTTGGTTAGGTTTAATGTGCAGCATTTAAACTTGGGCCTTAATTGTGCTTGTGACTTTAGGAAAAGGGAAAGAATGGAAAGAGAAGAGAAAGATATAGAAGAGAAAAGATCAGCCCAAAGGCCCAATATGTCCCAGTATAAATAAACACGTTTTTACCATATCACCACCACAATGTTTTTTCTTTTGATTCAGTATATTTCATCAAATAATTTACTGAGAGTCAAAATGATCATGGTACATACAAAAAAATGAAAACTTGTCTAAAATGCACAACACGTATATTATTTAAATATCCATAAAGGCATCAGTTAGGCAGCAACGTGGTGTATTCAGCTCAATACTAAGTGCAAATGACATGCTACAAACATCAGTTGTTTTGCATGCAGAGACACTAATGTTAACATCTATGCTCTAAACCTATTGAATAAATCATTCTAAAACAACACAGCAGCACTTAAATACAACAAAACTGTCATTTTGAAGTACTACAGTGCTTTTTTTACAGGTTTCTACAGTAAACACAGTGACAGCGAAATAAAATAAGACCCACTTTTGGTAGCCCTCAAATTTATATATTAAGGTTTTTGATTTTCTTGCTTTAAATTAATAAATAAAAGTTAAGCACGTGGAATATTAGAAAAAAAGAGCTCAAATACAAATGATTGCACTGTTGAAAATAAAACAGAACATTAAAAAACTTCATGCACACATGTAAGATGAAATATAAGTAAACATTATGTTGTTAGAATTCATTACAATAGTATCTACAAGACTCTAGTGCAGGGGTCGGGAACCTATGGCTCGCGAGCCACACCTGGCTCTTTGACAAAAATCATGTGACTCGCCAGATCTCTCACCCTTTACCAACAAATGATCTATTACAGAAATTAGACATCACTAGGGATCAGCAATTCCTTTGTTGTAGAGCCTACATAAGCTGATAAAAGGTTTAAAGGTTTAAAATAATAATACATTTTTTGTACCGGCCAAAGTGCGTGTTCAGTGCGCGTTCAGTGCTGTTCGCGAGAGTCACGACAGCAAACCACTGACGTGTCTATGGTAACGTAGAGCTCCTGCACTCAGATTCGTAGCTTGTTTGCAGTAATAGCGAAAAGAAAGATTTTTTGAACAGCAGAAAAAGTGTAAAAGTATGTAAAAAAGTGACAGGACTGAAACATATACTTTGTTTCATAGAAGATGGTGTTCTCCTGTGCCAAGAGCCAGTATGAAACATTTCACCAGTTACTTTCGCTTTTTCCGTGGAGCTTTCAGCGGGTGGGACTGTTAGCATTATTAATAAAGGAACGTGAATGAATGAGACAGTAAAGAGCGCGACATGCTTGAAAAGACAGACAGTACTAAAAACTCAAAGCCACGAAACGGAACTCAATCCGCTTCTGAATGGATGTTTTCTGCACGCGAGGTCCGAGTGGAACATGGACAAGCATAGTAGACTTTGTCTTCGATGACGTGCCCAAAACGGTCAAAACATGAAGTGTCAATGCCTGCACTGGTGTGTATTCACATAAATACGGTCGACATGCACCGTGCATTATTCTTCACTCACTCAGGCTCTCTCTCCTCTCACACACACAGAGAGAGAGAGAGAGAGAGAGAGAGAGAACTCTGAAGAGAATTCATCCCCCTGTAAATCAATCTCACAGAGCCCTGAACAATTTTGTTTACGTGTGGTTGCATATTTGTGTATTTTAGTTTCCATGGTCCTAATAAAGTTACTATTATTAAAACGTTATTGAAAAAATACATGCATTTTATATAATATTAGGCTATATATATATATATATATAGGCTCTTTTGGAAAAATGCATTAACCAAAAATAAAAAACTGGCTCTTTGGTCAAAAAAGGTTCCCGACCCCTGCTCTAGTTGCTTCAAATAACTAAAATGCACAGTTCAGTCTTTAGTTATAACTAATTCAAACATTGGTTAATCTCAGCACATGCTTATCTAGTAGTTATAATTGCGATGCAAATGCACAAGGCATCATTTGTCCTCTGCAGCCCGGGAGGCCACATTACACACCAAACTGCAGCCCGTCCCCACCTCCAAAATCAACATGGGATTTAGCCGCCTGTCCTGTTTCCATGGACACCAGAGGATCCAAAACAGCCTGTTTAAAAAAATAATAATCATACAGTATATGTATAAACAACTGAAACTGTACAGTACCAAACAAGTCATGCAGTTTAATGCTGATTCAATTTGTTTCGTTTAAACTCGTTTAAATGTTTACCTTGTGATTAATGCAGGTGGCATCCTGATCTTCCACCTTCTCTCTCAGCATCTGTAGCTCTTGGGTCAGTCGCTCTACCAGCGGTAAATCTGATGGATCCACCAACTGCATCTGTAAATCCTGAATAAATCAAGTCAATAAATACCTATGCCTACAAATACATAAAATTTTAAACTCAAAGGCTAAACACAAACCTTGATGATTTCTTCTTTGATGCTCAAAGTCCTGCTCAAAGCTTCTATATCTGAAGCCTGGGTCTTGAGTTGTTCTTGGTGGGATGCCAAGGTGGCATGCAGGTCGGCAAGCTGGTTCTGGGCCTCTCTTTCTCTGCAAAGAGTCAGTCGGAGCTCGTCCTGAAGAGTTTGTGTGTCTGCTTCAGTCAACTGTGGGTTAGCTGACCCAAGTTGCCTGCGCAGCTCCTGCAACCGAGCGGTCTGTTCGGCCATCACCTGACCCACACGCTCTGCAGAATCCTGGGAGATTGAGTGTGATGTTAAAAAGTGATTTAAAGCTCAGGAGTTGCATTAGATTGTGCTACAATGCCTGTCAGTGGTAGAGTGTTACCTTGATGTATTGTTCTCTTGCACTGATGGTGTTGAGCAGGTCTTGGACCTGTGAGTGATGCTCTTGAGTCTGTCTGCTGCGGTCCGACAGCAGCTCCTGGAACAAATGCTCTTTGAGCTGAAGCCGAGACTTGAGCTCCTCAGCCACCTCACTAGGCCCGACTGACACCTTACTGAGAAGAACCGCAGTCATCTCCTGCAGAGAGATGCATGTTGGATGGAATGAAGTTAAAGAGTTTAAAAGAACACTAATGTGCATTATATCTGAAGCGTGTGTTCACCTCCGCCTCTTTGGTGCGTGTGTGCAACGACGTCTGCAACTGGCTGATTAAAGTGTCTCTTTCTCTCAGGCTGCGTATATGTGACTCTTCTCTCTCACGCTGAATGCCCTGAGCATTGCGCCAGGCCTCACACACCTGCTCCAGCTCTAAACCTTTACCACGCAGCAACAACTCCAGACTCTGTACAAATAAGCACATGAAAATAGTTTTAAGCGGACCGTATTGCTGGTATTCATAATTTTAGCAGTATGTGAGTGAGACATCAGTACCGTGATGGTTTCCTCGTTGTTGGACAGCACACATCGAAGTTTCTCCAGGTCTCTTTCTTTCTCTCTCAGCAGCAGTTGGAGTTTATGCACCTCGTCTTCCTTCTGTTCCATGCATGTGAATTTATCGTCTATCGCTCTCTGAGACAGTTAAGGCAAACTTTTTTGATATAGCACATTTCATATACAACAGCAATTCTAAGAAAATAAAAATGATGACATACACTACCATTCAAAAGATTGGGTCTTTTTTTGAAAGAAATAAATACTTCATATTAATGAATTTAGCAAGGAAGCATTAAATTAATCAAAAGTGACTGTAAAGGCATTTATAATTATTTCAAATAAATTCTGAAACTACATCAAAAATACTGAAATAAATTATATCATGGCTTCCACAAAAATATTAAGGAGTCAGTTTTTCAACACTAATTATAAGAAATGTTTTTTTGAGCATCAAACCAGCATATTAAAGTGATTTCTGAAGGATCATGTGACCTTGAAGACTGAAGTAATGGCTGCTGAAAATTCAGCTATGCCATCACAGGAATAAATTACATTTTAAAAACATATTAAAATACACAATAGTTACTTTTACTGCTTTTGTAAACAAATAAATGCAGTCTTTGTGAGGATAAAAGAAAACATTAATAATCTCACCAACCCTAAACTTTGTAGTGTATATAAAGCTATTTAAAAATAGTTAAATAGGTAAAATAGCTTGTATATGTGTGATTATGTACCTCCAGCGCTCTATCTCTTTCCTGAATGCGTTGTTTGAGCTTATGGATGAGGTTGTCTCTATTCCCGACAGGCTCTTTCTGACCATCCACCAGCTCACTGTAGTCCTGATCAAACAGAAGAGTATATAGTATCAGAGATTAACATACTAACAGAAAGTCTATCAGTACTAGTACTAGGACTAATAATCAAAATGCTCTTTGCATGTCTTACTTCTATCAGACGTTCTTTGTGCTCTAGTGAGGTCTTCAGTTCTCGGATGGTCCTCTCTCTTTCCTCAACCTCTTTCTCTCGTTGTCTCCATTCGTCTCTCCATTTCTCCTCCGTTTGTTGTCCCTCAAGGCGAGCCTTCTCTAGAGCAGCCTGTAGATCCTGGTTGTGTCTCTCTCCCTCTTGGTGCTGTTGCAGGGCTCTCTGCAGGTCAGTCTGCAGGCGCTGGTTTGCACGAGCCAGGTCTTCTTCTCGCCTCTGGCCCTGCTGCTGTGCCCTTTGAAGGCCCTGCAGCTCCAGCTGGGCTGAGAACAAAGAGCCCTGGAGGTCCAACAGATCAGCCTGCATACGACTCGGAGCCACTCCAGGCACCTGCGCCAGCAAGCCGTTGGGAGAAATAAACAGATATAGTCATTAAAACCTTTTAACAGTGCACTTAACAGAACTTAACAATAAAAAGTAAACTTGGAGGAGTGTGATCTTTCAATTTTAGGAGGATTCCCACCTGCTGCTGCTGAAGCTGGTAATGGTTGTTCTGTTGCTTCAGGGAGAGCAGAAGTTCTTTCTGTTCTTCAATAAGCCGGTGGAGATCAGTAATCTAGCATGAAAAATAAATCATCAATTAAAGATTGCAAATGGATTTAATGACACACAAATGAAATAATCTATAATGGGGTGTTTGAGGAAAATTAATCAAAAACTACTAATGTTATGTATGTAAAGGTTTTGTCATTTTTGATCAAGTCTTCAGCTTTTAATAGCTTTTAATAATAAATTTGATCAAAAACTTGTCACCTAACATTACATTTCCCTTATTCAATGTTCATAGCTAGAAAAGTGAACTTCAGAGATTAGCATATCTGTAAAATGCTTTCTATATCTTGCAAATAAAAATCACCATTTGAGTTCATTTTCTTAAAAATCATTTTATTTTTATATCAACTCCTTGGCAATGTCTGGAGCAGAAATATAAGAATTCTTACTTCACTGCATAATACTCAAAATGTATTTCTGGGTCAAAGTGACTCAAAAACATGACATATTAATGTGTCTATACTACTTCAAACCTACATTTTCCTATACTTTAACTAACAGCTCAAATGCCAAACAATGTGTCTCAAGCATGTGGAGAAAGCCTGATATTCCAGTCGCCACTTTAAGCTTTCGGGGCAGAAATACCTCACAGTCTTTAGTGTTGAGTGAGTCACTCAAGGTCTGTATTGTTCTCTCCTGACCACATGCTGCTTCTCTGAGAGAGCGTAGTTCACTTTCCATGTCCCCGAGCCTCTGTTGTAACTTCTATTCACACACACACACACACAAACACAAACAAAAGAGCTCAGCACAATAACGATTTAATGATTCCCATTCCTGCTGAGACACAACAACACCATAGCAACAACAGTACACCAAATGACTGTCAGATGCTTGATGAAACATCACATTTGATGTCAATAATACCTTATTACTGGCCTCGCTTTCTCGGATCTTGGACTGGAGAGACTGGACCTGCTGTTGGGCTTTCTGCAGCTCGCTCACACACTGACCCGCTGCGTTCTCGTACTCCGCCAGCTGACACTGCTGCTCCTCAATCAACCTCTGAAACAGACAGTTCATACAAACAAATATTTAAAACTCTAGGATTACAGTTACTTGTTTCAGAGACAGAAAAATGTATTACAATTTGATTAGATTTGAAATTAAAGTTGTCTTTTCTGCTAATGCAACCCTGACCGACAGGCCAGGAAAATTTTACATTAATCAATCTAATCAAGCCTTCATTATTTCCTACTCAATATTTATGTTAATGTAAATGCTATTTCATATTTTAAGAGTCAATAAATACTCTGTATGATATCTAAACTCTCCACTACTCTCCATTACAAGAAAAACGTATTATTGTGAGTGATAGGACACATGCAGTGCTGAACAAACAGTTATGACCATTGCCTCCCTCTACAACTTCCTCAGGAAGTCCTATTTTTCCATGGCGGCATGCCATTCACTTCCTTGTTTTTGATTTTCACTTAACTTCATTTCTCTCTCTATTTACTGACATAAGTTCTTATAATAATAATATAAATATAAAAAACCTCTATAATAAACAAAGACTTTACTGTGCAGAAAAATAAAAATTAATCTAGCACAATAGTAGCAGTGCAATTAATTAAAGGATAATGTTTCTGAGCCCTGTCTACGGTAGCATACAGTGATTACAAGTGGCTTTGCATAGTACAATACTACTGACTGTGGACACTAAATATCAGATTACTCATACTGCCAGTTGCTTTATCTGTCATTACATGGACTCACACAACAGGGGTTTACCTATTAATGGATTAAATTAAAAACATTACACTGCCAAAAAAATCATGTATCACACTTCTTTCTGTTTTTTAACATATACACACTACTGTTCAAATGTCTGGGGTTGGTAAGATTTTTTTATTGTTTTTGAGAGAAGTCTTTTAAGCTTACCAGTGCTGCATTTATTTGATCAAAAATACTGGAAGAACACTGATATTGTGAAATATTTTTTTACCATTTAATATAACTTTTATATTTTAATATATTTTCAAATATAATGTATTCCTATATAATTTATAAACCGAAACTGTAATTATTTTGCAACATTTTAAATGTTTTACTACCACTTTTTAAACAACTAAATGCACCCTTGCTGAATAAAAGTATACATTTCTTTAAAAAAAAATCTTACTGACCCCAAACATTTGATTGGTAGTGTAAATATAGAGCCAATATGTATTCATCAGAGGAGCGAGAATACAATGATATCTTTAGAATTAGCCTGTGGCAGGAAGCACTGTTGCTCAAAACAACAGTTGCTAGGAAAGAATTGCTAAGAAGATGATGGGTAACCTAGTAATCAAAAGCAATCAGAGAGCTGGAGAGCTCTGGGAGGAAAAAAAGGCCTGAGGGAGTTTCTTCATCTACTCATCTAGTTTATGCTCTATAAATTCATCTTTCCTGTTTCTTAATATACTATGTACAGACAGTCCACAAAAGATCCTTTTCAAACAACCCTTATTATTTCTCCTTTTCTTCATTTCTCCTTTTGAGACTCCTTAGGTCTTTCTGTGTACCTTCTGAAGGCCCAACGGCTTGCACTGCACATACTCATCCAACCACAGGTCTTCCATTTCTGCCAACTCAAACTGAAGCTCCTGCTGGATGCTAGAAGGAGCATCTGGAAGATGGGGAGAAATGGGACACTCTATCCCAATGGGAGGCACCTGTAGCAGAGGGTAAGGACTCTCCATGGGTGTAGCGTTAGGTTTGAGGAGCACAGGAATTCGACTGCCTCTGTGACTCTGGAGAGGGTGATATTCAAAGCTTTTAAGCAAGCTGAGAGCCATATCAAGTCCACACACAGAATCAGGCCTCTTGATAGCAGATCGTTCCTCTTCAGACTCTCCCTGCATGGTGTTAAGATGGACTTTTGGATAAGACTCTTGGGTGACATCTACAGCGGTGTCCAAAGACTCCACAGAGGAGGCAGGACTCACGCCAACAGGCTCTGGATCACTGGGGTGGCAAGTTTGGTTGTTCTCGACAGGTTCAGGTTCTGGTGGAGGAGCGGATGGGACGGTTTCCTCAGCGCAGTCCAGAACACTACCGGAGTACCGTGTAGAGGGCCCACAGGAAGTGCTCCGACTCACTTTCCTGGGAACCTTGCAGACAGCCTCATAATCTGAATCTGCCACTCGCAGTGCAGCGCACCCTTTGCACTTCCTGGGACGGGGACCTGAAGTGGCGTCTGCTGCAGCATGGCATTGATGGTGAACAGGGCATTGGTGGTCTTGAACCTGCTCTTGAGCGCCTTGCTCAGCCCAGGACTCATAGATAGAGTATGTCAGATCTTCCTGCAGTAGAGCGTTGTATTCAGATTCAGCCAACCTGGAGAAGTCAACTACAGAAGAGTCCGCAGCACTGCTATACACTCCAAAATCATCAGCGTTGTTTTTGCGGTACAGTCCACCAATGCACTGTCTGAGCCGGTCTTTCTCCAACAAGAGCTTCTGCATCCGTTCGACAGACAAGGCCTCTACCCTGGCGATCACAGTGTCGAAGCGGTACATTCGGTCCAGCATGAAGGCACACTTGCTGCAGGCAAACTCTCCTCTGCCGTCTCGGGTCATTTCCCTGCCCAATGCATAGGACAGCAGCACCTGCAGACTCAGCTTGGCCGTTGGGTGGAAGATCCATCGCCGCTGGTTACCACACAGCTCCCTTGCACAGATACGACACACGTCCTTCATCTTTGAGTCCAACATTATAAATCTTCAATTAAATGATAACCTACAGTAGTTTGTGGCAAGAGCGAAAGTGAAAATTTCATGGCATTTACAGTTCCTAAATTTCTATTCTTCTCCAGTGCCCAGCAATGGAAAACAAGACATTTAAAAAAATAAATAAGGCAAAGTAACCATTTAAAAATATAATTGGAAATTATTACAATTTCATGTCACTTTTTATCATTAATGAGACGATGCCTTTAATTCATTCCAGTCAATTGATTAAGTCTTAAAGTTGTGCTGTTTTATATCCTTATGTATGGCCTTCCGATCGTTCTTTAAGCAGATATATCGCTGCAAATAAATGTAGATTTTGATTTCGATGTTGAGATGCTCGTCCTCGTCAGCGGAAATAAAGATGCGTGTTTTGTCCCTCACTCTCGCGCTCCAGATTATGTTTCATTCGCTCTTCTGTGAAGACGCCGACATGACAGGACATCATTTAAATCCCACCGCTCGACTCCGGTTTAAAAACGTCTCATTTTTATATAACCACCGCTACCCGAAATGTAGACGAAAATAATATCATATTCTGTCCCCGATCGGCCACACTAGAGACTGACAGTATTTTGTGTATATAACCGGATCTCAATGTACAGAGAGAGCGGAGCAGCAAACGATGTGAGGCAGGAAAAAATGGCGCGTACCATTTTCTGAACAAAGAGGGGTGTCGTAAACCTACGTTTCTACAATACATCTTACTTATTTAAAACGTAGTAACGGTTACTAACTTCTTAACACGCGCTTAAATTAAAACCATCTTGCAGACTGATGTTTTATCGTCCATTGTTTGTCAACAGTGTTTTTGTAAATTCTTCAAACACCCCTCGGTGCACGCAGTGGTACCGGTCGAACATAGGAAAGAAGCCAAGCAAATGATGACACTACTTTACATACTTATTTCCATTTTCGACAAAGAAATGGAGCTGAGAAAGTGATTTGTTTTTCCGACGTACTGGATTCATAATATCTATCTATCTATCTATCTATCTATCATGACAATTTATTTAGGGATGTAATCATATTCAGTATTGGGGGAGCCCAAATGTAAAAAGTGGTCTAGGTCGGTACATCACTGATCTAAATATTCGTAGTTAAAATCCTGAATAGTTGTTTCTATTAACATTATAATAAGTGTGCAATTGTAATGGGCTCAGCTTGTAAATTGACTAAAAATGTCACTTGTTAATTTTACATAGATTTAAACAACCTGATTTGCTATCAGCATTCAACACAGTAAACTTATGGGGGTTGATGGATCAGTTTCTCATCACTTAATATTAATTCTACTGATTATAGATAGATAAAACTGAATGATGTTTTATGGTGATATTTGCACATTTTGGCAGTTGTGTGGTGTCTCTGTGTGGATTTTTCATTCGAATGTCTTTAGAATTTAGAGAACGGAGACAGAACACCATAACACACACTGCCCTTAATCAAAAACCTATTTATCCTAATCAAGCAAATGTAGCATTATCTCATTGTTTATGTCAAACAGTGATAGTGATGGCAAGGCGTTGTTGAGAGACAGTAAAATTAACCGTGAGTTTTCATTACTATTCTGTGTACAGTGTGATGTAATTGAATGTTTATTTTTAAACCTAAACCCAAGTCAAACAAGAAAGTGAATACTGCACATCCCTTTACTCCCTTAGTTGTATGATTTTTCCCATGTAATGACAAAAAATATTTACCAAGAGCAAAGAGCAGCACAGAAAGTAAAATACATGAAAATATTAAAAGTAGTAAAAAAGCTTGGATTAAGTGTTGGATAAAAAAAAAAGACAAGTTCTTTAAAATACAAGGTTCATACTGTTAAATTAGTTGTAAATGTGTATGCTGGTGTGCAGTCTCAGCTTGCTATAACTACACACTGTCGCTAGATGTCGCTCTCAGCACACTGGTAATGCTTCTTCAGCTAAATTAAAGTCATGTATTATATTAACTATGTGCTAAACTATAATAATAGTTCGATAATAATTGTGTGTAGATTACATGCAAATACTTTTTAAAAAGATTAACTTGAGAGAAAACATAAATAGAAGAAAAAGTCTTACTTGCATCTCCTGCTCTGTATTGCCTTTTCCATGAGCCATTTCTTCTCTGAGAGTCTAAAAAAGAGAAAATTATGTAGCCTGCTGCCAGACAAAATAAGCTATGTCACAGTTTAAAAATGAAAATTCTGTTTTTCTGTTTTACCCTGTAATATTAAATAATAGTCAGTATTTTTTAACCTTACTGGAAAAATGTATAAAAACAGTTTGCCTTTTTTATATATATATATCATATGTAATACTTTGGGCTTTGGCTTTTTCATATTGTATGATTATAGGAGAATGTGTACCTGATACACCTCACTGTTATCCAGAGGCCCAAACTAAGCAAAATGTGCAATTTGGTGCAGTTGATATTTATATGACCAAAAAGTAAGATGGAAATCTGATAGCTTACATAGTAATGTAATTCAATGAAATTGCAGACTAATTAAAAAAAATGCATATACATATCCCATGTTGGGAGATACTTCAGTCCTAAGTTGCCTCAGACCAGTAAATGTCCATCTTGAAATATTCCTTACAATACAAAATTTATTCTTACGTTACTTTACGAAAAATAAGTGAAGATTTCACAGCAAAAGGACACATGTCCCACGACCTGAAGGTGAACATTTTCTGAATTGTACTAAATGGCTTTTTAATTAGATTACAGAAGGCATGTAGTAGATTGTGTCTGCAAAGTTTTCATCATTTTGATAATTTAGAGGCCTTAGATATTTGCGTATCAAATACGATAGAGCAGGCTTTACAGGGTTAAAAAATTTCCTTTGAATTTGTCAATTCCCGTGTTTTGGTCAATTTTAGTTCATTGTTTATACAGTGTTAAACAAGTTTATCTACACACAGGCTTTAACAATTTTTATTCGTCCCAGTTTGCATATGAATCTAAGGCAAAGTTAATATAAATTTCCCTGTGTATGTGATTTATACCCACACTGTAAATATACTAATCTTGAAGAAGTATTGAATCACTCCTGCATGTGCCATGGTGCCATGACCTATTTGCAATGGCATGACTGTGTGTGTATGTGTTTATAAATACAATCTGATATCTGAATCCATTTTCCCTTTAGGGGTTGAATAGGGGCCAGAGGCCAAAGTGACCTAGTTAGCTGCTGGCTTTTAACCACATTGAGGAGTACAGTAGAGCCAGATACTGCATGCACAATCACATTGATTTGAGTGTGTATACTATTTGCCCAAAAGCATTATACTGTGACACACCGGCTGCTGCAGGGGTGACGCATTTAAAAAAAGGTTACTCATTATCTCTGTGTGCATTTTGATGGATGAGATCCTATACACACTACCTCTGTTTTTATCTCTTTCTGCTGGAGGGAAATGTTAAGGCTCTGCACTTGCTCTTCAAGCTGAGTTAGTTTTACAGTAAGGGCATCCCTCTGTGCACTCAGATCGGCTGCCTCTTGCTCTCTCCTGCATACGGTTTCATTCAGTTCTTCTATCAACCTAACAGAAACAAAGAGGCATCAGAGATTGTTTTTATTTTCATTCAAAAATCTCAGAACAACATTTAGCAAAATTTCTGAATCAACTTATTCAGTCCTGTTATGTTTACCTGTCCTTCTTAGCCATCTCTTCATGTTGTGCCATGGCAGACAAGCTTTCATTTCCCCCCTGCATTTCCATCATCATCCTCCTTTCTAGAGCCAAACAGCGCTGGGACTCTGAATCTGCCAGGGAAGCCATTTTTTCTGCTTCACTTCTTGCCAGTTGAGCCTCCTGAAAACAAAAATTACATAAAATGCAATGATTTTGGTCTCTTAGAACAGAACACACAAGAATAAGTAACCAAGAACAGCAAAAGCATTTCAAATAGTAAATGCTGGAAATATGGATTTCATTGTAATGAGGTCAGTTTATTGCGCATAAGAACCCAATGTGCACCTCCTGCAGAAGCTGGATCTTGGTCTCCAGAATCTCTTGCATGTGTCCGATCTCCTGCTGCCGTTCCTCACAGCGACGCTGCACCTCCACCTCATTCTGATTAGTCAGACTTTCTGCTGTGGTTCTGCGAAGTGACAATACAAACAAAATAGTTTAGTGAACAATTCGGAAAGAATGTGTCAAAACAAATCCATCGATACAAATGAAAAAAGGACGCTTTTGGTCAGAATGCTGCCTGTGCCATTGTGGATTTGTCTCAAAGTTAACTAAAAGGCTAAATCAGTGAATTACATCTTCCATGATCAATTGAAATGTACACTATCGCATTTTTTAAACAAAACTGTAGAAGGCAAACAGCACTTAATCTATAATAAGTCTTAATAACATAGAAAGGAAGTGCTTTTGCACTGAAATAAATGAGAAGTTACTTGATTTAAATGAAGTGGAACAGTGCATTTTGCACCTGGTTAATTGTAGTGTGGTTAGTGAGTGGATGCAGGAGTTTACAGTGAAATACAGCACCTAAAATGGCACAAATGTTAAGTGAATTCACCCCTAGAAAGTAACAGTTTCTGACTACCTTAGGACAATAATTATTCTGACTATTTATTATCAGTAATTGTTCTGATTATTATTATTTGACAATGTAAGTTTATAGTAATAATGCACATATATTTATAAATATAGTAAATATAATTAAAAAAATATAAAACTGTATAAATGTTTTCGATCTAAAATTCTAGATAATTATAATTTATAATTTTAAAAACAATTAATGCAAAACCTGTATTTAAAAAAAAAAAAATCATGTTTTAGGTAGATTTATCTGTGTCCTTTGGGAAAAAGTCAAAAGATTAATTGCTGCGAGTAGTCACGTTTGATTTATTTAATCTTTGTCCCTAAGTACATACCTTTCAGACTCTGTAAAAGAGTTTCATTTCATTTTTCAATCCTCCAAAGAGTATTAAAGCAAAAGAAGTGAGTCACAAAGGTGAGTCGTAACAATCTTTGCTCACGTCTCACATCTCTGGGATGTGTTTAGCAGGTCTTTGTGTGTGTGAAGGGTGTTGCTCTGTCTATGAGAGCCTCTCACTCAGTACAGCGCTCTAGAACCCTCTCGAGGACCTCGTAACGGCTTTTCCAGACTCCATTGCTGCATTACAACGGAGCTGTTTTTGAACGTGATGATGGCTGCGGCACTGCCCCCGCTGTAATTGTTTGATCCAGAGCAAACGGCACCTCTGGGTTTTTTGACTGCACCGCGCCAGGACATCCATTACTGCAACGAGCGATCTGAGCGATCGTCCCGGTCAGCCACTACATCAGTTAGTGTTAGTAATCACAGCCTACAGGCATGTCATTTAGCTTGGAAGGTGATATCATTCAGTTCTGCTTGATTTTTAGTCCTCAGAGAACCAAATGTTAGTTCTGAGGCTCGGAACGATGGCTTAGAGGAAGGTATGAGGAAAACATGAGGAGAAATTACGAGGGGAATTTTTGCTTGAAGGTCAAGACTCAGACTCAGGTCACTGGCAGACACATCATCAGAACTGAACAGATTGTGTGATGGAAATGACACATAGCAACCGGCCCTTTCACAGAACAATGATGTCACCTGAAGAATAACACAAAGGAAGGGGGTCTCCTTTATATGTGATCCCCCCAAGGCCAATGGATCCTACTGTAAATTTAAACATTACTGACACACTTCCACCCAACCGTACAAGAAAAAGTCAAGCACGAAACTCAACCCTGCTTATGTGAGGATTGAGTTGCTCATTGTGTGTTTTACTGAGAATGAATTAGCTCTTGTCGCAAGTGTGTTTGTGTAGTGCACACACTAACATTCAAAAGTTTGGGGTAACTGACACTTTTATTCAGCAAGAATGCATTAAATTCAAAAGTAACATGACTTTACAATGTTTAAAATTCCACAAAAATAGTAAGCAAAAATTTCCACATATTAAGCAGCAAAACTGTTTTCAACAGTGATAGTTAGAAATCTTTCTAAATCAGCATATTAGAATGATTTCTGAAGGATCATGTGACACTGAAGACTGAAGTAATGTTTGCTGAAAATTCAGCTTTGCCATCACAGAAATAAATCATATTTTAAAATATTAAAATAAAAATCTTACTGACCCAAAACTTTTGAATGGTAGTGTATGTGTATCTAAAAAGGAGCTCAACTATCCTCTCTGTCAGCAAAAAAGGGTTACAAGACCATGTGTACATTTCAGAGGGCATCATGGCACTCTGCTCTGTCCCCCAAACCTGATAAGTCCTACATGGACTTGGCAGTGGGCTCTGGCCTTTTGCATTTGGCAGGTCAGCAAGATAAGTTGAACATGCATATGAGAAGCAGTTATGCTGATAGTAGTTGGCAGCATACCAGCATTCTGGGTGAGAGAGAGGATCACCAGACTAAAGAACAGACAGATTCATAGAGCACAGACTTGTTTTAGTCAGTTTAACTCCTTTCCAGATTACATTTGGCTTCACAATCTGCTCTCTTAATCGCATGAAGACATAACGATGTCAATAGCACTAAAACTAAATATTTATCTAAATATTTTTTTTTTTTTCTTTATATAGCTTAACAATTAAAAGTCTACTTTCACATAGTTGCTGTTTTTGACTGACAACTTTTCTAAGAGATGTGATTTTTAAATTATACTGCTCAGCAGCTCTTAAAATGCAGGTGTAAGACTTTAATGGTCAGTTCATTTATACTTTAAATTATAACTGAACTGTGTAATAACTGAACTGAACTGTGTAACTGAATTTAGCACTAAGGACTGACAAACATTTTCTGCTGTGAATGTAGCTTAACTGTAACAGACATAAAGAATCTGTCAACAGCAACTATATAAAGATATAAAGAATATATTTGTCTTGTTTGATACTCACAGGGCCTTGTCAAGCTGTTCCTGTCTTTCCTGGAGTTCTTGTTTCAAGCTTTCAACCTCAACCTTCAGCTCAATGTTCTGAAAAACAAAGTCATTGCAGTCACATTTTACTCTCCTCTTGCAGCAAATTTAGCTCTATAATGCAGAATCTGGAGAAAAATGTTTTGTTGTAGTGCTTTTGCATGTACTGCATTCAAAAATGTGATTTTCAAAAAGCATGAAAATTGTGCAGGTTTGCATGTTATTCTACCACATTTCCTGTCTTTATTTCTGTTCAATTATAATAAACTCTAATAAATACTCCATTAGAAATTCATGCTACAATATTTTTACTAACAGACTTTTTTCTGAAAATATTCATATGCAATTAATATGCTACATTAAAAATATTAAAAAGAAAGCTGTAAATATTTCATGGATCTTCTCTGCTGAGTCTGCAGAGCTCGGCATGAGCTCTCTGCACGTGCAGCTGGAGTCTCATGAGTGTGGGGAGACCTTAAAATAGAACAAGAGACGTCAACCACCTGCTGTTTCACTCTCTCTGACATGCACTCAAACCTGACCTCTCTACTTTTTCTTTCTCACAATACACCAGGCCACAGCAACAGAGACTTTTTTTTAACTCTCACCACCAGATACTCAGTGTAGCTGGCATGAGATCAGTGCCTAGTACTTTGTGTGTGTACTGGTTTTTTGTTTTTGAAATGATACATGCACATCCCATTATAACCCTCAGGGACATTTGCCAGTAAAACTGTGTTTGATGAGTGACAGCACTCAGGAGCAGCTGTCATGTATCAGTCGTTCTTAATGATCTGTGTAGCCTATATGGGTCAGTGGGACTAATACTTGTTTTATCAGGTTCATTTGAAAAGGTCAGACACAAAAATAGCTTAGTTTTGGCACTTATACTGCATCTTTGGGCTTTGTTTGCACACACAAACTTCTGTTGTGAGTATCAGTTACCTAAGCAGAGCTATTTTAAGCCCAATCATGTATAAACGCACCTTTATCTAATTAATCAAAATGAATCAAATTGTTCAATCAAGTCTCTGAAGACTGTTGGATCATGTATGCTGTAAAAGTATGGTTTTCATTACAATATAAATGCTACATGCATAAATATTATATCCACCACATGTATAAGGAAATTCTTCTATTTTGCATTTTTTTATTTAATATATATATATATATATATACATATGGTTACACTTTATTTTAAGGTGTCCTTGTTACAGTGTAATTATATATTTAAGTGCCGAGTAATATTAATGAACTATATGTACCTATATGGTTAGGATTAGGGTTTGGCTTGGAGTTACTTGCATGTAATTATGCATAATTTATTGTTATTATAATAGTAAGTACATGTAACGTGTAACAAGGACACCGTAAAATAAAGTGTTACCATATTTTTTCATTACAAAATGTTTTCCTTACATTCAAATGTTTTGGTTTCATAATCACAGTTTTCAATCTGTTCTCAGACTTTTGGACCTGTATATCACTCTACATGCAAAAAAAAAAAAAAAGTTTAAACATAGTGATAAACTCTTTTTGTGTGTGTTCCATATTGGTATATTAGAATATGGACAACAGCTGCTTGACAGTGTCACCTTTACTTCCTCACAGTAACCAGAACCAACCAGAGTCATCCAGTCTACCACTCTACCCATAATCCAGTTTTTCCAGTGCTGATAGTCAGTTTGTGACAGCTGCAGCAGACTGCTGATCCATATTAATGTTGTTTATTTAAACAGAACCACATTTCCAGGCTGCAGTCGTTGTGCACTGCAAATGTATAGATGACTGGCAGTCTGCAGGCTATTTTAGGCCTTTGCATTTGCCAAGCCAGCAAAACAAATGCCGCAGTACTAGAATATACCTGTGCAAATGCTTATTGTCACCCCCAACACAAAGAAATTGTACTAAAACAGGGGAAATTTGGTGACAGATATAATGTTATATATTTATTCTATGCATTCATTAATCTTAATATTTGTTCGACACAACAATGGTTTGATATTTTTGCTTGTTAACTTTTACAGTTTTTGGTTTTTCATGTATTGTCTACATTTCATCATTGTTTAACTTTTGCTAAAATATAAGAAATGTGCTTAAAATCTATTTTCTGGATATACATTGGTTAATGATGGACATTTGTGGCTAATAATTGGTTAATAATTTCTTGACAATATTAATAGGTTAACTTTCCCTCAAGGTAACAGTCATGTCAGCAGCTTAATTCACAGTAGCCCAGTGATACTCACCCTGCGGTGGACATTCTCACTGCTGCTGTCCTCAAATTTCTGCTGGAAACGCTCCTCCAGGAAGTAGATGCGAAGCTTGAGGCTGAAGTTCTCCTTCTTCAGGTCATTGAGGTGCTGTGAAATAGTACGGTAGCCGTTAAACATGACCGCTCTTGTCACGTTGGGGTTCTCAGACCCCTCATACCTGTGCCATACTGTCTAAATCACACGCTCACTTTACATGCAATTAAAGATATCTAAAACAAGCCAACTAAGATGTAGTAGGATTTCTAATACTAGAACAACAACATCAACACAAACTGCATGAACTGCAAGTGACACACTGAGGGTCCTCCTCCTGAAAGGGGTCTACCCCCATGCATGGTGTGTGCAGAAGGAGGGGTATCAGATTGATATGGGGGGGGGTCTTTTTTTACTTCAACAGCCACCAGAAGTATTAACTGTAAGGATTACAGGCATACTTGATGTGTTAACTGATCTGGATAATAAAAAAGACGGGGAAGGGGGAAGAGGAGGCGTACGTGCTAAAAATCACTGACTGCTCATTCCATTCAACTAGATTCAACTGGATTTACAACTGCCATCCTTTATCTGACAATATTTACTAAAATTAAACCTGTTCCTCAAGTCTCTCTCAAACTGTTTTTGCTGTGAGCTTCAGTATGAATGTGAATATGCATGAATGCTGTCCATTTGACTCAAAACCATTTGGGTCGACTATATCTGACTGCCAAGCACACCACAAAGATTAATTTCAACAATATGCTGATATTAAAAACATTTTTTAGATAATCGATATTTCTATAGATTACTAGAATGTAAAGAGTTTTGATTAGAGCAAGAAAAAATGAAGAAACATCTGAAACGTTTCTTAATATATTGTCAGTTTTTCATTTTAGAAGTTCCACTTTAATTTGACAAGGACACATTAAATTGATCACAATTGACATTTAAGCTATTTATACTGTTACAAAAGATTTGTATTTTAATATAAACTCAGTTCTTTTGAATTTTCTAATTAAAATGATTCAGAAATAAGTTACTTTTGAAATATATTAAAACAGAAAATATTGTTATTTTAAATTACAATGATATTTCACAACATTACTGTTTTGACTGCATTTTTTATCAAATAAATGCAGCCCTTGTGAGCACAATTAAACATTAAAAAATTCTTACAGACCCCAAACCTTTGAACGGTAGTTTACATCTTTTTTTATTATGAGTTTAATACTTTATCCTATATATGAATAACAAGAATGACTCACTTAGACATTTACTTACATGTTAATATGCACTTTATGTTTATTTGTTAATGTGTTTAACCATAGGAGGGCAGTATGGCTCTTAACTTAAAGTGAGCTTTAGTAAGACTCAGGACTTTTCAGGGTTATTTTCAGGAGGTATCCTGTACCAGCTGTCACTGAGGAATTCTGGAACGGGACTGTCTACCAGCAACAACCTCGTCCAACCCCAACCAACATATACATTAACAAGCTGAACAATTATGTGGAGACACATTCACTATTTCTCCAAAAAAAAAAAAAAAAAAAATTTCATAAAGACCCACATGCTATATGTATCTCTGTTGGGAGCATCTGCTTTCTGTTCCTGTGGTTCACAATTCAAGCTACAAAAATTGTTTTTGTTACATGAAAAATTACTGCACAAAATAGCACAAATCAATAGATGGCTTAAATAAAGAAAGCTGAATATGATTGATTTCATTACAAAGGGAAATTTCATATGCACAAAAGCACAGAAGACTAAACTTCAAAGACTAGGACTGACAACTGGACCCCAATAAAAACTCATTAGGGGCTCACACATAAATTTACTGCTCTAGGTCATTTCTTTAAAATCTGGATTCAGTCTTACCGACAAATGCATTTGACTTTGTTAGAGGCAGTGAGACTGGATTACATAAATGATTGCGTTGCTCAGTCTGTCAGCGAGGGAACTTGAGTTCTGCAGGTCTGAGGTTTTCCGTTGTGGGGGGAAAATGGGAGGTTTGACATGTTTGTAAAGAGACACATCGGCGTCTGGACTCTGTCTTTGTGTCACTGTTTGACGGGGCAGAGGTCTGACATGAGAAGACCAAAGACAGTGAGCTTCTGTGTGCTGCACTGAGGTTCATATGCACGCAATCTCCAGTGCTGACTGACTGACTGACTGAATCTTATTGACTGCTTTGATATTATGAGCAAGTTAATGGGAACTGGTTTTGAAACAGTCGTTTAAAGGATTACACATGGCGAAAAAATGCAAATGAAGGGATTTGTCTGCCATAAAAGTAATACCAGATGACAAACTGTACAAGCGATGGAGTTCTGGTTAGAAATTAGGAATGAAAGTATATATTAATCATTACTAGAAGCCATTAATCATTATAATAACTAGGTATAAAGACAATGAAAAACAAACATAGAAACTAAGTCAGCAGGTCCTGTGATACTTCCCAGACTCACAGTACATTTAAATCCAAGCCTTATTAATCAAATTCATCTTGCTATGATTACAATCTCTTAAAAATACAACAGAACAGCTATAAAAGAAATGAGGAGTTTGCAATGAAGCGCATCTAATGAAGCCAGGGTCATTCTTGTTTCTGTGCAGGAATGCATTCATGAACAGCTCTGTGTCTCCCTCATTTGCATTTACTGTAGACGGTTTAACGTTGCCATGGTGCCTAGTTTCAGAGACACTCGCTTCCTGAGTCCCAAATGCTGCTTCACTTCTCTCATGTCTTATCAGTATCCAGCAGTTTTTTTTTTTTTTTTGCGGAATACTGCAATGACAAATGGATTAAGGATTGTAACGTAATGTGAGACGATGACACAGTGCCAAAAGACACAAACACAAATAATTTAATCTCTCGTTTTTCTTTTTGTATTAACAAATTAGATCACTTTATAAGCCCTGAGTCTCCTAGATAGCAGTAAGATTACATGAAGAACAAATGGAGACTTAAGTGCTTAAGTGTGCTGCATTTTATTTGAGAAAAATTGTTACAAATCTGATGATTCTCCTCCAAAATTTCTATAGGCCAAAATAAGTCAATAATTATTTTTAATGTAAAGGCCAATAACTAACAAATGTCTAATATTACAGTACCATTCAAAAGTTCAGGATCAGTAACATTTTTTTTAAGAAAGGAAAACTTTTATTTAGCAAGGAAGCATTAAATTGATCAGGCGTGACAGTAAAGTTGTTACAAATGTTACAAAATGTCTTTCAAATTGACTTTTTTAAATTTTCTATTTATCAAGGAATCCTGAAAAAAG
Source organism: Tor tambroides (assembly GCA_021397915.2). Lineage (NCBI taxonomy): Eukaryota > Metazoa > Chordata > Actinopteri > Cypriniformes > Cyprinidae > Tor > Tor tambroides. The sequence goes on along the minus strand of JAFVLL020037391.1, from coordinate 15,541 downwards.
GTTTAAATAAATGTAGTCTTAGTCAGCATAAGAGGCTTTTGTCCAAAACACATTTGAACAGTAGTGTGTAAATCTATCCTATTTTGTTTAATTAAATAAAACACCAAAATCAATCATTTTAAATGTGACAAGTTAATTTAGGCATCACAACATTATAATGTACAGTATGAAAAATAAAAATTGATTTTTACATTACTTTGAGTGTTAGGTGATTGCAAATGAAATCTAAATGTAAAAACAGGCAAAATGATGCATTATTCTAAATACCAGCTGATATATGTCGTATAATAATTCATTTGATAATTCTACGATCAATTAATGAGCAACTGCTGAGAAAAAACCTTTTCTCTGGGACAATATTCAATGAATGCATATATAAAAACACATACAAACAAAGCATAAAATGTGGCAAACTAAATCTGACACCCTTCATGTAGTGAAATATTTCAGCTATTAAATGATAAATGAGACTGAGGCAACAGCAAGCACCCCTCGGCAAATGTGGTCTTTGGGCTCAATGGGGAAATGCCTTTAGATAATGCTATAAAAACATATTAAACAGCCTGATGTGCTATAAACACACTGAACGCCTACAACGTCTCTCATCTGATACAAATTAAATCCAGAACAAATTATTTTAACTACAATTTTACAGTTCAATAAAGACATCAATTATTTTGGACCATTTCTGTGTTTATTTGAATCTTGTAATTATGATGACCGAAGCACATGGCTGATGTGTTTGTGTGAAACTCAGCCTGACAGGCTAAGCCTGAGAGGGTTGAGAGCTCAGAGCCTGCGCTTTATTTAACACAGACATAAATCAAGCAGAAAATCAACAGTCACGGCCACTCCGCTCTACACAGCCGAGAATCTACAACTACTGCTGTATCATCTCATGTAATGATTACATTGAGTCACATTACATCTGATGGATAAGCGCAGAAACAGTTCGTTACTGCATTTTCATGTGTTTTCTGCCCTTAGAGGGTTTTCTGAAGCTGAGCCTACAGAGGCCCAGATTCCGGAGCCAATTCCACGGGACATCCTTCTTGTTGCCATGGAGACTGAAAAGATGGATGGAAGGGAGGTGGATGGGAACCTCTCTTTGAGTTGGATTCATGCTGTTGTTTTATGAATAAAAATCTACACCAATTCTTCTCAATATGCAAAAAGTTAGAGTTAGGGAGATTGTGCACCCAAAATTGAAAATTCTGTCATCATTTACTCATCATGTGTGACTTGATTTCTTCTGAGGAACACAAAAGATGATATTTTGAAAAATGCACATTGAATAAAAAAAAAAAAAAATCTGAGAGGTCCAATTTTTTGCATTGTTTGGACATAAAATATTCTTCAAAACATCTTTTGTGTTCCATGGAAGTTGAAAGTCATTTCATTTTCAGTCTTTTCTTCACATAAAGGTAGCATATGGCTTCGGAAGACTTGAAATATAGCATAAGAGTCAAGTGAATCACTTTGATGGTGGATATTTTGTTTTTCATGTTTGCTTTTCATGTCATACGGGTTTAAAATGACATAAATGAGGACTGAATTTTCAGTTTTAGGTGAACTCTTTCAAACCCTTTTTCAATTCCCCATATGCAACCTCTGTTTTTTTTCCATTCACAACTCCCCCTCTTCCTCTCTCATTGGTAAATAATTTCCAGATGCAATGGCACAGGATGGTGCTAGTGGTACGTGTACAGCAGAGCCTCAGCCCTTTTGCCAGCATCATACTGAGGCGAGGGGAGAGCTTTTCCACAGTCTATGCCAGGCCAACTGAGTCTAACACGCAAGTAAAAGCACTCCCAGACAAACAAGAAAGCCATACGCTGGACGTACATTTGAAAAACACACACTCCAACACTGCTATACAGAAAGCAGGTTCTGTATCCAAACCAGTACCCCGGCCCCCTACAGTGGGGAATAAATGTTTGTGAAAAAAATCGAGGTCCCTCATATTGACTTCAACAGTTTATTGGAGGAACAGGCCTCATTTATGAGGCAAAGTTGCCTTGGGAACTAACACCCAAGGAGCTAATGGGATAAACGATGCCCAGTGCAAAGGTAAAGGTGTCAACAGATGTCGCAGAATGAAAATGTTCAGAGTAGCTACATAACCCTTCAAAAGTCGGTAAGACTTTTAAAATGTTTTTAAAAGAAGTCTCTTCTGCTCACCAAGGCTGCATTTATGTGATCAAAACAGTAAGAACAGTAATACTGTGAAATATTATTACAATTTAAAATAATAGTTATTTTAATGTTTTAAAATGTAATTTATTCCTGTGATGGCAAAGATGAATTTTCAGTCTTCAATGTCACATGATCCTTCAGAAAATTATTCTAAAATACTGATTTTGTGCACAAGAAACTTTCTTATTATTATCAACAGTCAAACCAGTTGTGTTTCGTTAATATGTTTTTAGAAACAGTGTAGAATAAAATGAATAGAAAGTTCAAAAGAACAACATTTATTTAAAATCTTTTGTAACATCTTTACTCTCAGTATTGATCAATTAATGCATCCTTGCAGATTAAAAATATAAACTTTAAAAAAATCTTACTGAAACTTTTGAACGGTAGTGTATGTAGTCTAAGAAACCAAAAAGACCCTTAAAAACATTCAAAGCTTCAAGAGACAACACTTTGATACTGAGATACTGCACAGCTCAGTTGGTTTCCAGCTGCTTTCTTTGCAGTAACTTCTAGAGGAAATGAAGTTAGAACATCACATCCTGGTGCCATTTACGCATCCAAACCACACATTTTAACAGTGAGATTACTTTTCAGCTTGACACTGAATACCAGACTAGAGCCTCTTGGCCAAAGATCTGATGCTCCTGCCAGAGTTCCCCGGCCCTTGCAGGGTTGTGATATTTTACCCAGGGAAATGTGGACGTCCCTGGGCATGGAGTGTGACGGATGGCTCTCAGCATTGAGCTCCAATCCACTCAGCAGACCGATACTCCCGCTGAGACCCTGGGCTTCGTTTCAGGCTTCAGCACAACAAGGGCTGCAAAATGATCAAACTACACAAGATGACTTATTCTCATCTCCGACTTTGTCTGTTAATTTGTTTACTCACATCTTTCTTCTTTTTGCTAAATTCCAATTAATGCTAAGCCTCTTCGCAGTGACTCACAGGAAATACATCATACATCATCTCTTCGATGGCAGCACATATTACTTTCTGATTGAACTCGATTCATTATTTCCACATCTGTTTTCAGTAATGAGAGGAAGGACAGTAATCTTTTTAAAGAAAGATTTAGCTCCTCAGTCAACAACATAAAGCCATCAGAGAAAACAGGGATCGCTTCACTCAGCATGATGAGTGGTTCTTTCAGAACATCTTAACATTTAAGCCTCAAGTTCATGTTTGATGTCTCGGAGACCCCAAGGCCCTTTTGCTAATTTAAAACATCCTTCATACTTCAATACTTTATGACCTTTCCTAATCTTATGATAACTGATTATAAACTACATGCGATAACATGCTTTAAAATTAGGCCTACTACATGTTTTCTATGCCACATTGGTCATATTCTCTCCATTCCTAGGAGAAAAAAAAGTATATGAGAGAAAGAGAGAGCAAATTAGGGGGAAAACAGAGAGATGGAAAGTTGTGCCAAGGTGTTACTGCACTGGCAGAAGATCTAAAACCTGGCACTTTCTCGCTCTTATTGCTCTCTCTTTCCATCTCTTGTGTCATCCGTCAAAACACATTCAGAGGTGTGAGTTCTGAGTTCCTGCCAGGGGAGGAAGTGATCTCAACATCTCTAGTGTAAACAGAAGAATGGAGAAAAAAGCAGTGGGTGCAGGTAAGTTATAGCAGGCGTCACCTATCCCAGAGATTTACAGGCAGGTGCAACTGAATCAGCTGGTGAAGATCAAATATATATTGGGACCATTTAGAATAGGAAACACTGAACCTTAGACCACTTTTTTTTTCTTTTTTTTTTTCTTTTTTACATTTTCTTCATTTTATATTACTTATTGTGTATTATGATTGACTTTTTACAATTATTTTTATCATAAAGATATTTTTTGTCATTTTAGTTCATTTCCTTTAAAAAAAGTACACTGTCGTTCAAAAGAAACACTGTAAAAAATGATCATGATTTTAACGGTAAAAAACTGTGAAAATGCTACAGTAAAAACCTGTTAAATGGTTAACGGAAAGTTCCTGTAAAATTTACAGGGAAAAACCGTAAACTGACGTTCCCAGAATTCCCTGCATTGCATTTCAAATTCTGTTTGAATTTGATGTTTTTTCTTTGAAATAACTATGTTTCTTCTTAGTTTTTTCTTATCAGTTATGTTTATTAGTGTTGTATGTTACATCTAATGTTGTTAAATTAATGTTTATAGCATATTTCAGTTTAATGAGTTTCACCATGATGGTGTTTAGTGCTTGTGTGAATGACACTGTGCATCTTCTACTATATGCTATTATTTAAAAGCTGCTCGTGATGGGCTTTGGTTCATCATGTGACTTTCTCATCACCACCTGCATTTGTTGGTTATCAGTGTATTTCAAAAGTACAAAACAGATTTCAGTACTTTAATAGGTTGGTATATTAACATTATATCAGTTAAAGAAATTACGGTATTTAACTGTAAATTTAAGTTAAAACCGTAAAACCTAAAACGTTGTTACCGTATTTTTTTACGGTAGAATTCTGGCAACCACAGCTGCCAGTTTTTTACCGTAAATTTTGTGGAATTTTTTTTACAGTGAATACTTTAATTTAGCAAGGATAACTAAAAGTGACAGTAAAGATAATATTACAAAAGACTTCTATTTCAAATAAATGCAGTTTTTTTCTATTTTATCAAAGATTCATATACAAATTCATCAAAGTTTCCACAAACATATTAAGCAGCATATACTAAAAGTATATACATAAAATATACTAAAAGTTATTTTAAAGCCTTTTAAGTATTAGAGACACCTTTCAAAAACAATACAAAAATGTACCAATACCAACAACAGTGTTTTAATATACTGCACCACATTACTGATTCAAATGCAATAAATAAATGCATACATACATGCATACATACATACATAAACTTACAGCATTTAGCATTGACGTCAAATCTGGAAAAAAAAAAAACGTCCTGATGCACCATAACGTAATGTAAGCAAACAAGAACAATTGTGAAGCATTAAATAATTTAAAATAACTAAATAAATTAAACACATTGTTTCTCATACAAAGCTGTTACTAAGAGGTTCTCATCACTGCATGGTTTTGCTATATCGACAAGATTTTGCCATTTGTAGCTGAATAACAAACAAGCAATCAGCTTTTTACATCTAACAGAAGTATCTCATCTCAAATGAAAAATCACTTAGTGAAAGAATAATCACTTATGTTTATGTACACATAAAAGTCATTATAAAACAAATCAAGTCACTGTCATACCAGCCTTCCTAAATGAAGTACAACAAAAAGCGACTGAGATTGACTACTGTGTCACAAGCTATCCAGTGAGGCATTTTCCCAGAGCAAACCGTAAACACAGCGAACGAGACCTCCTCTGCGCAAGCATTTCATGTTACAGGCTGAATTCTGTTTGGAAGAAGCAAAATAAAACACTGGTTTTTCGATCGCACTTCAAGGACCAAATCTGCCTTTAATTCAGCGTGTTTATGGTGAGACTAAATTATGGGATCAAGTTCAACCAGCTCCAAAAACCGCTGCCAATTGTCATGGACTTTTGCATTGGATGCTATTGTCCATGTGTGACGTACAACACAATTTCCCCTCGAACTCTCTTTGTTTTCTGTCTATTTCTGCTTAACATGATTGGGAAAGTTGCTTCGAATCAAACGGAGCTCAGAAACAAAGAGAGCAGTCATTCTTTAAAACCAGAGCACGTGAAAAAATGCCAACAACCAGACCTCCACAGGTCACTGCAGTCTTCCAGCATCTGTCTGTGTGGATTCACTGACTGAAAAGAGAAATTACAGGCCTTTGAAATATAGACAACATAGATTTCTGCAGTTGGAACAAATGTGTCCTTTATAGCCGATCAGGGTACAGAGTCAGTTTTGAGCTTTTAACAGCTGACTTTTAAACACTGCGACTAAGAGAACGCATTGGGTTAGTTTAGAAGTACAATTCCTGGCTTTCAAAGATAATAAAACGAGTACAGTTCATGTGTATATTTTTTAGATATTCATTCTATTCTTCAGTACAATTTATTCAAATTAGAATAGATTAGAATAAATTAAATTCCACCAGTCTATCTGAAAGCAGGTTCACAGTGCGTACGATTTTTTTGCGTATACGAACTTGTCTAATACTACTAAACAAATACAAATACAAATACAAGTACCAGTGAATGTACCAGTATTACTCTGTCCATACAGATAAATGGCAATATACAATCACAGACCTTGCTTTAAGGCACTTTAAGACCACAAAGTATTTATATAGAGAAAACGCTGATGCAGAAAGGCTTCTGGAGTGCTCAACACTCTCATTGTACACGTGTACATGAGCAAATCCATGAGAGATATTGAGAAATATATGCACAGGATGATGGTGCCTGACATATTTCAATTATACTTGCCATATAACATTATATATAATTACAGAGTGACGCTTGAGAGCACTACTGTCAAACACTGAGTACTCAACTGAACAACAGACCATCTCCATCTTTCGTGGCTTGCCTCTTTCAAGCTTTTATGAGAATCAGCGGTCAACACATTCAGCCAAGCGCTTCTTGCGTTTGCCACAAAAGTCAAAGGCTTTTTTAAATTTGACTTGTGAAATGCAACAATGCATACTTTTATGATGGTACGGAGAGAATCTCTCACACTTGGACTAAAAAAACAATGTTTTCAAGAAGTTTTTATGTATTTAAAATTTTATGGTCAGTACTCCATACCCAGAAATGGTGCTGTGCAAATTTATATGATTCTTGTGATTATTTAAGCTTCAGGAAATAATTTTAAAAAAACATGGCAGACAGTCTTCAAGTCTAATTGGATTGAGATTTAAGTAGATCATATTTTTTTTTAAAATTCTTAATCAGAATAAAACAATCTTGATTTGATTTATTCTGTCTCAGTTGTATGCTTAATTTAGGAGAAGTGGAAAAATGGTCTAAAATCCAATTAGACAGAGTAAGTCAACCCCCGGCACTTCCTGACCAGCTAAATGTTTGATTATGGCCTTAAAATATCAACAAGAATAACACAAACACACTAGCGCAGGAGAAGCGTACGGACTCAGTGTGGCTCCATGACTCTGAGCCTTGCTCTTCTTAATTTTACCTTCCTGACAAATTAAATAAACGTTCATCTGGTTCCTATTACTGGCGCATTACTGATAATTGGAGTGGTATTTACAAACACCGCTATTCCACCCTCCCAGGCCTGTCGTGGCCCACCGTTTCTACAAATCCAGCCAGAAAACATAACGGCCCTGTGCTTCTACCGCACAGTATCATCCCCTGAGCTCTGAGTGCTTTAACAAGGGTTTGATGGTTCAATTCTTGTATTTCATAGGCAGTTAGAATATTTTCACAGGGGGTATAAGGGCACTCGAGTTAGCTCATTAGGTATATTTTCAAAATCGGATTACGGCCTCGCCTGAGAACATGCAGGCATGTGTGTTTGATGTCAAAACTGGACCGAGATCTCAAAATATGATCTCACGGCCTTTAAGTTTCCCCCAGGAAAGAGTGCCCCTGGTGAAATTAGTATTATTACCATTCCAAACTACCACGCCAGAGCGCAAGCACGGCGCAGACAGAGAAACTAAAGAACATTTGTGCACTGGCAAGATGTCAGAAAATGTAACTGCATAAACTGCAAAACCTGAGTGGGCCAAGGAAACAGAAGATGGAATGAATGAGAAACCACCAAATATTGGAACAAAACAGAGCTGTTTGAAGAACCCAACAGCAAAACATCTGGAGAAGAAACGGATTTAACATTAATATTAAATACACTTTTATTTAATAACTTTTTAAATACACAATTATTTGCTGACAGATAATTAATTAAATAATAATTAATTTTAAATAATTAAATAATGCATTTTCTGAAGAAGTGAAAGAAGTTATCATTCCAAAAGGCCCTGAGAAGAAATACATGAAAAGAGCTGGTCCACATAATTAAACATTTCTTTGTGATTGCTGTATGAATAGCAATACAGAAGTTGAATTAAAACCAATGCATAAACTGCCTTTTTCTCTTTTTTTTACTTCAAAGCCCCTTTTGCTTTGTAGAAGAGACCCAAAGGCAGTCAGTGGGTCAGAGCACAGAGTTGTGTGTGACAGGCCTGGCCTAAAATACTCGCTCCTATTTACACAGTGACTCACTACATTGATATATGAGTGCTGGCATACACAAAAGACAGGTTACATTTAATTAAGAACAGTTTGCTTCATGATTTAAAAGCGTTTTTGAATATGGAAAAAAGACTCGGCCGATCTTTCTGTCATTCAGGAATCCGACCGCAGCTCATTTATCATCTGAGGTCTCATTAAATCTGTAAATTTGAATGTTTCTTCATTTTTTTATCCAGCTCTGCCATGCAATTTGGCCAGCGACTGTCAAGATTTACAGAGTACAGTTCGGTTTGCTGGTTCTTTGACCTCAGTTAATGTCTTTGCTTTATTGTACAATAATTGCGGCATTAGGTCTGCCACTAAGTGCTGAAGCAATTCATAAAAATATTGCTTTTGCCCCTCCCTGCATATTTTGTTTGTAATTGGTCCCATATGGCCTCAAGGAATAAAAGTATTGAAATGGAGACAGGGAATGGCTTACGAATTCAAAATGGATCGCGCACACTTATATACCTATAAATGCACACAGATACCATGACACACACTTCCTCTGGGAAATACACACAATACTCAATCTGTGAACAATGTGCATACAGCTCAAATACAGATGATGTTACAGCAGAGGTTTGAAATCTGAAGCCAGAACTCAGGCGGCTTCAAATGTACAGAGGGATCCAAAAGTATGAGACCATTACAGTGAAAATCTATCTAATTGCATACAATACATTTTCATTACAAACCATATTATTAGCATAACAATTTCAGTAATTAAATTTTGATTTTGAAAATAAAAGTAAGTAAATTCATTCAGAATTTCTTAATATTTGGTTTGTCCTCCAGTAAAATCCACAGATTTGACTATTCATTTTATACCACAACGTTTGCCTTCATTTTTTCCAAAAACGTAAAACTTCTGTTTGCTTACAGCTTTAAATTAGATTTTGAATCCTGTATTTTTAATGTGGTCTCAGACATTTTACTGCAGATCAGGCTTGTCTTGTCAAAATACTAAATACCAAATACAGTACCAATTTCACAATACCCAATATCAAATTTGATACCACAATACAAATTGTTCATTTTAATTTATATTTTTAAAAAAAATAGAAGGTAATTAATAATATAAATATTAACAACTTCAACTGACCCTTCAAGTACTTTTAAAATTAATGAACATGTATCAATTATGTGTTGGTATTTTTTCAACAACACAAAGTAAATAATGCTTTAATCTTTTTTAAGGTGCTTGGTAAGCATGTGACAGTATGAAAATTTCAAATCATGATAATTGCTGAAGGTTTTATCGTAGTCTTGAATTACATTACAAAAACTGGTTAAAAATATAGATAAATAATAGAAACAAACCCTAATCCTAACCCTGCTGACCTTTAAACAACAAGTATAAGTTTTTACAAATAACAAAAAGAACCTCTAATATTTCAATACAATCAAAATGTATAAAGTAAACATGCATCAAACTGATTAAAGTGCAAAAGTACAAAAGTGCAAAAGTTTTTAATCAATATCTAGTTATCGTTTCTGGGCTGGCATGTTTTGGTCCATATTAAAATATAAAAACGTATGTTTTTTTTTAAAATTTGGCATTGTGATGTTGTTTTATGAATACAAAAATGTGAATAGGTGTTTGAGCAGAAAGTGTGTTATTGTTACATATTTTAGTTTATTATCGATTTGGTATTGGACCACCTTACTGCCAAGATACCCAATTTCTTTCTTGGATCACTTCAGTCTTTCTCATACTTCACAACACAACCAAATACACAACATATAGGGGTGATCTGTGAGGATTCAGCAAATAATACAGTAGAAAACCCTCAGTAAATTAACATGGTGAATCCAATCTGTAGACAGACATGGTGCAGATTAGATCCAACACTACATTATCATCATCAACCATGACTGTCTCCATAATTTACACAGCATGATGGCTCTGTCCCTCTGATGCGGACCACTGATTTACTACAAAGATCTGGCTCGAATTAAGCTGTCTGGCCTCGGTTCTCTCACTGTATGCTTGATAGTGCTGATCAGTGAGAGTGTGGGGGGAAAGGAAGAGGAAATGGGGTCGGGGGTGGATCAAATATACGCTGTAGTTAAACAGACCAGTAGAGGGCAGTGCAAGACACTCATGGGGCTACACGCGCTTTCCACAGCCCAAAATTGAACAAAAAAACCTCCCACACAAGATCCATAATCTTAAACGTTTCCTCCCACCTCCTCCTTCCAGGTTCTGTATAGCTGCTATATTGGAAACGAAAGCAATTTAGAGAGACTGTATCAAATATCACTCAATAATAACCCAACAATCCAGATGAATTTAAGTGAGATGAGAGAAGAAGAAGAAGAAAAAAACAAAAATCAAAAGATAGCTTTCCATATGTACAGATCGGGAGAGGAAGGCCACATGTAAGCGATTATACCAGTTCTGACTAAGCAGATATGAACCAGGAGGCTATGATATCCAGCATGCTTGGTAATAACATTGAAATGATAACCTAAAAAGCCAAAAATGCGCTTGAATACACCATGTGTCTCAATTTATAACACTTATCTCCATCATTTTGTGCATTCCCTCTGCTGGGCTTGTTTTAGTAAGAATTAGCAATTAAACCCTCAGTCATTTTGCCTTTGTGACATGAATCAGACATGAAGAGCAAAACAAGCATGAATGCTTCAAGGCATGTGTTGCTCATCATGCAGAAAATGTTGACCTATTTTCTGTCTAAATAGAACGTAAATGAAGAAGTGCTGCAAAAAACACAGAATCTCCAGAAAGACAAAACCAGCTCTTGTTTGTCCGCTGCCTTCTGAATTTTGCAACTACTTGCTGAAAGGTACATGGAGGGCCAGGCCACAATGATCAGGTCTTGACTGAGCCTGTCAAAATCTCCACACTTCTGCCAAGCCTTCAAAATAAGGGCAAAATAACAGATTAGCAATTGTAATTTGTACTGAGGTTTTAATAGTGCACAAGCCATCTTTTTATATAAATTTAAATGGCCTTTGTGGTCGGTACAAAAAAACAGGCAACCATATGCTTTCAATTTCTTAAATGCAGCAAAAAGGGCTTTTTGAAGAAGTGCATTTTGATTTTTTTCCCCCTTACTTTTAACTCTTCTACCTTCCCATCACACCCCACCAAGTTGTTTGACAGTTACAAATTATATTTTGGCAGATTCATATTCCAAGCTAGTGTGGAAACGATTGGCTCGTCCAGCTGACAGATCTGCAGAATATAGGCTAGAGGCCGACTGTGTTCAACAGCATGAATGTTTCATCCATGGAGAAACGATCACTACTAGGCCTACTCGTTTAAATCTCACATACACATCGACACAAAGGTACAACACAAATAAAACACAAATAAAACACAGATGGTAGACAACTTTAGCAAAAATGTACCTGATAAGTAAAAACATTAGAACTAGGTATCAACACAGATGATTTGATTCAATTCAGATTTCAATTTGATTCAATTCTGATTTGAGTATATTTCTGCATAAATTTCCATTTTGCTTACATATTCTAATATATATAGAAAAAAATCTATCTTTGTAAATATTATAAATTATAGGCCTACAGGGCAGTATTTCAGACTGATTCAATTGGTTCAACAGTTTAAGCCATTCATTACAAGAATCAGACTGCACTGCTTGCGCTTTATCTTTTTGATTCACAAAGAACTAGCTACAGCGTTCACTGACAAAGGGGATGACATAAAATAACTTGGGATTCTAATAATCAAGATTAATAATTAAAATTAAAAATTAGGAATAATAAACAAAGAACAACTTAAGATCATGATTATCCTAAAAAAATTATATTTTAAAGTTTACATAAAGCATTACAGAATATGTTAATGTTATATTTCAAAAATATAATAAATACAATACTTAAAAATATTAATAAGATTTTACATTTTCATCCAGCCCTAAAAAAACAGGCCAGTTTCAACTAAAGCAGTTTTGGGAAGCATCAAATGAGATTTCTTCATTACGAAGCAGCAAATATGCAGATTTATGAAAATGAAGCTGCGGAAAAATCTGAGTAACTCAGATTCAAATTAAGTGGGTCAATAAAACAATAGCTAACACAACTTTAAATTTTTGTCAAGCATTTTGTTATGGAGTACTGATATGTCTTATGACATTCTTATCAGTGGATTGTGATCTTATTCTTTAGTGTCTTCATGAAAAGTTCTTCACAAAACCTTACACACTCCAAAACCTTTCCTAAGAAAAAAAACTGCAGTCTTTCACACAGGCCTCTCGTAATTGAAGGTAGCACGGCTGAAGTTATATCACAGCCATAATAGGCTGGCTCCCTTCCCAGAAAGCATACAGATAAACCACAGCAGCGTGTGTACAGCAGACATTCCTGATCCTGCTCTGTCCAGAGTGTGTTTTATGGAAATCACATAAAAAACACTACAAAAACCATATGAAGGTTTACTTGGCTGTGCGCGTAGTCGCGTACACATGTAGTTGTTGGGACTCTTGATGGATTCCATTGTGTTTACTGGACAACAGCACGGGTAAATCTGATTAGACAGGACAACGAGCTGAAAGAACATGTCAATAGTGATGTTGTTCACAATCTGGCGTTCCCAAAATGAACTAGGACAGCTTGATGGTGTATTAACATGTCAGAACTGGTACAAGGAGCGATTAGCTACGCACCAAGAGAATGGTTCTGATTAGCCTAAAAAACCAAGTACAGTATATACATCTGTGTTTCAAGCAAGCCCTTGAACTAGTTTACTTGTTCACCATATCTGCAGGCAAACGCCAAAGATCCACATTCTCAACACAGTGAAAACCAGTCAGAGGCCTGACAAATGGCTTTCACAGGCTTGCAGTTGCATGCAGAAGCTAATTTTGAGGGAAACGAAAGTTGGCACCTACCTGCTCAAACTCTCTCAGGCTATGTGTCTGCAAAACAGAGCTCTTCTCAGCGTCATCACTGGAGGAATCTGTTAAAATACAACCAACAGTTAGAACGTTTATAGACGGAGATATTTGCTTTACTATTAAGTTAAAAAGTTAACAGACAAAACTTTTAGGAGGAAAGAGAGGGAAACTGGATGCTGTGGGCCAGGAGATTTAATTAAAAAGATATAATTTGGAGATATAATATTTTGTTTATAAAATCAGACATTTGTATTATTATTTATTTATCTTTTAAAAAAGACAATAAATTATTTATTATAAATAAATATTATTTGTTAATTTTATTGCCATGTCAGCATTAAAAGTCTAAATTCATGTCAAATATACATTACAAAATATTATAATATTATTTTACTATTTATTATTATTATTACTATTATTATAAATATTATTTATTTTATTGCCATGTCAGCATTAAAGGTAAATAAACATTATTATATTATATTATATTATATTATATTATATTATATTATATCAACCTATATTATATTTTTTGTTTTTGCACACACACATCTGATCTGTCTTACACAAACATCCACATACATAAGAGCAGAACTGTGCCAAACCATTACAAAAAAAGTTCCAGGAACAGGGCTAAAATTATGTGTTTTTTTCCCCAGCATGAGAAGAGGAGAGTCCCTACAGGGCATAATCACAGAAATACTGGCAAGGCCCAGTCTTCTTGCAGTTCTTTAAAACCATGACATGGCCTCATTAAAGCTTATTAAAGGACTTTTATTTAATATGTGCCAGTAATGTGTATTGGACGTGTGCCTGGGGGTGTATTGGAGACGAGTGCATGGCACAGGCCTGCAGTACTACACATTTACTGTGCCAGAGAAATGTCAAACACGCTCACAGCGAGGTTTTGTGGAACTTTTACTTAAACATAATTAAGCCGTTACCTTTATGTTTTTATTAGCAACTCATAATATGTCCAGAAATAAACAGTATGTGCGTTTATCTGAGAAGGGGGGGTGAGATGATTTCATCTCTTCAAAAGAGCTCGAGTCAATATCCAGATAGAAGCAACTCAACAAAGCAGACCGACTCCATTTTTCAGAACATCACTGCCACAGTGTTTTGCAAACTCAGGTTTATGACGAAACAAGTTGTTTTGGTAAAAGTTGGGCTTAGTCTATTAAAAAGTCAGTGATTTTACTGCAGGAAAGAGCTATGAACTAAGAGATAAGAAGGATAGTTCATCCAAAAAAGAAAGTTCATCGTTTATTCACCCTCAAGTTGCTGTAGGATTTTTTTCCTTCTTCAAAATACCTTCCTTTTCATTTAACAGAAGAAAGAAACTTATAAAGGTTTGGAACAACATGAGGGTAAGTAACATTTTTGGGTGAACTATCCCTTTAAGCACATCATAAAGTCACATTTGTGCAACTGTATTGTGACATAGCATTAAAAATAACTACACATTTACATCTTTGGTGTAAAATGGAAGATCTACCAATGAATTTAATATATTTACCGCCCATGTTGATCATGCTCTTGGGCCGGGCCGCTTTATGTCCATTATAGTGTCTGAAAAATACAAGAAAAGATTAATATTTGCCCTCTTGTATCAGTTTCTGAGAACATACTGCATTAGATAAGTTCAGGCCCATATAAGTTTTTGAACAAAAAAACAATGTTTTTAGGCTTCAGCCATATTTAAAGAAGCAGGCTTGTGAAAGTTGTGCGAGTAATTTTCCTGATAAACAATGACTGTCTAGTTTGGTACACTTCTATTTCTTGAATTAGTGAGAAGGGTTACAATGCCAAATATATTTCCATTTCACACACCTTTTCCATGCTAACGACAGTCTTTCAGTCTTTTCATGTTCACTGAGTAATGACAGCACACCTAATCATTTTTACCACCTGAGTTTGGTCTGCATGTCTGTAAACCTGCCATCTGCTTCACATTTGTTAATAGATGACAAGTAGTCTAGACTTTTATACCATCTTACACAAAACAATGAAGAAAAAACATAAATTGGATGAAGTAGCTTTCTCCTTAGTCTGCCCCATTCTTTGATACAAGATAGAAAAGTTCCTAGTGCTCTCTGAGTGTAGTTCCTCTAAACATTAATATTTAACCTCCTAAACACATTCTTATTGATTGGTGCCCACAGACTCTAAAAAGCTGCTCAGATTGCAAATCATCAGCACAAATGGATACAAGGACATTTGAGACAGACTCATCTTGCACATGCACTCAGTGCTTGAGTGCTTGGCTTATATTGGAATGATATTGATTT
>JAFVLL020037389.1:0-19461 GCA_021397915.2 Tor tambroides | reverse complement strand
ATCACTAGAAAGTTACAGGCAGGTGTGTTTGATTAGGGTTGGAGCTAAACGCTGCAGGACACCGGCCCTCCAGGACCAAAATTGCCTATCCCTGCTGTAGAGGTTTTATTATACCAGCAGTTCTGTCTGAGTATTATTATTATATCACTGAACTGTCTACATAAAATCCCTCATTCATGGAAAAAAATGAAAATGCAAGGTACGTGTTTTTAATTTCACACACTTTAGTTGTAGCACATCCCAAGGACACGAGAGCATGCAAACGGAGAGAACCGTCAAATACTTCAGATATGCAAAGACTGTGCACTTTTCATAAGGTAGTTTGAATATTTAATGTTTATCGACACTCTTATTAGTAGTGTTTTCTAAGGCAAGAATCACTGTTACTTATGTTTATACTTGGGGTTAGGTATTTGAGCAGTACTTTTTAATTTTGGCAGTTCATCTTTTGTGTGGGTTGTTATTTGTGGTTGGTTTGAGAAGTGTGCTGTTACTGATTGGAAGATTTTACAGCAACATACTAGCAACCGCCATTAACGCTAAGAATCACATAACAAAATGCAGTACCCTGTCAACCATTCACAAAAGCCGTACAATTGCATAGCAACATGTTATACCAACAGTCACATAACAAAATATTAACAACTATTTTAAATACCCTACCTTCTGCATAGGAACACACTGACAACCACATTCACAAATAAAATTAGTCTCAACATTTAAGTAGATTTAGTTACTCATAACACCTATGCAACTGCTTAGCAACACCCTGTCAACCACTAAGAACACTTTAGCAAATACATAGCCATACTCAAAAACACTCACAACAACAACATAGATTTAAGTGTATTTAAATCAACATTTAAGTGTATTTGGTGACTCCCAACACCTAAAACAACTGCAAACCACTTACAATACTTTAGCAACTGCCTAGAAACACTTGAAAACCACTGACAGCACCTTGGCAACCACATAACAATGCCCTGACAACCACAATTGCATAGCAGTACACTTAAAACCACTCACAACACTTTACCAACTGCATAGCAATGCCGTATCAAACATAAGGTGTGTTCCATTCGACCGTAAGTGGACTGCGAAGTGGACTTCACAGGGTATTCCGCCATCTTAAGTGCGATTCCAATCCGAAGGGAATGAACATGTTCAGCTGGAAGGGCACTGCGAACGGCATAGGGAATAAGGGAAAATCGTTACATCACTTCACAGGAAGTGGAGAGGGAAAATCACCCAACTGTCATTGCGCACCGCGTCACCAGTCAGAGCTAACGATGGAGCAGGGCCATTGAAAGGGTTTTTTTAAAGGCTCTGCAGTGGAGGGGTTGAAATAAATGCTATTATTATACAAACTAGAGTATTTATGAATTGTTATGGCGATGAGTTACATTTACATATTATTGTATGATAATAGGTGAAACTAAGTAAAACCGGCGAGAAAGAGCTGAGGCTCTGTCATTGTTTATTTGACTTTATTTACCTCAGGAGAGTTAATGAAGTTGCGTGTGGGAAAGCGCACGAGATGAGACCACTACAATCTGTTAATAGTTTAAAAACATACATTTTGACTATATTTATTAGATACATAATTGTATATGTATTTTATATATGTTTAAATTTGAAAATAAAATAAATTACAATATTTATGTTATATCATAATCTGCATGACCCTGCCGTTGATTTTCTTTGATGACATTGCAGGGCGTTCCAAATGAGTGATTATTGTCAGCGAAGTCCACTTCAACGGATATCCCGTGCTTAGGGAGTAGGGAGCAGGGACACTGCCAGTCGGAATGCACCTATAGTTACAAAGTAACATGCTAAAAAACACAACACTTTAGCCAATGCATGGCAACACCCTGTCAATCATTACAACACCCAAAGAATTGCCTACACTTACATTTTAAGTGGATTTGGCAACTTACAACACCTTAACAACTGCATAGCAACACCCTGTCTATCACATTCACACAGCGACCACCTAAAACTACTCACAACAATTTAACTACAGCATAGTGACCCCCCTGTCAATCACATTCACATAGAACTCCCCTAAAACCACTCACAACCCTTTAGCAACTGCATAGCAACACCCTGTCAACCATTACAACACTCTAAGAATTGCCTACACTAAAATTTATGTGGACTTGGTAACTCACAACACCTTTAGCCACTGCATAGAAAAACCCTTTAAATCACAGTCACATATAGCAACCACCTAAAACGACTCACCACCATTTACAACAGCATAGCAATGCCCTGTCAATCACATTCACATAGCACTCCCTAAAATCACTCACAACACTTTAGCAGCTGCATAGCAACACCATAAGAATTGCTCAACAGCCTCAACATTCAAGTGTATTTGGTGACTCACAACACCTTAGCAACTGCATAGCAACATCCATTGATTATCAACCATCCACAACACCCTTACATAACATTTCTTTGAGAATATGTAGAAATCTGCTTATGGACTGCTATTTTAAAACCGAGCCAGGTTTCTTTTCTGTCTGTCTAGAGTTTCGTTAACACCCTGCGCAAATGAAATTTAAGACTGATATTGTGAGGCGATCCTCGCACACACCTGAGAAAATGAATACATGTGTATAAGCAGAATGATAACTAGATGGGTTGCGAGTCTGTGTGAAAAACTCATTTGCCAATTTGAGAGCTCATCTTGGATTGTGTTTCTGTCGGTCTGGATCAGTTGTAGCTACTTTGAGCAGTTTGGCGATGAGCGAAGCTGATCTGGTTCCAGCACCCGTAGTTGGCTTTGTAAACACGGCCTCTAGTCTCTGGGCAGCAGTTATTCACAGCGACAGATGGTGACACTCAAAACTCCCTTAGTCTCTCTGTTCTAGTCTTCCGTTGAGACGAGCCCCTCGTGCTCTCTCTCTGGATGTTTGCAATAATTAATCGGACTAAATGTCAATGCCCACTGGCTAGAGAGTGTGAGATTACAGACACCATCATTTAGCAGGTCATGATTTTGATAAGGGCAATTAGACAACAAGCTGCTGGAGAAAAATCAATGTGCCATAGCCACGGCCTGGCGAGAGAGGCGAGAGCGCTTCAGACCACCCTTGCACTCTAGGTTATGCCACCAGGGGCTTGATAACACACACATGGAAATGACACTTTTGCGTCCCACAGCTACATATCGCAAGAAAATAATAATGCAACTGGATATCATTCTTCAATCTAAATGTTAATGGTGAAGTGTCTAATTTCTGCACCACCAAACCTAACTGCAAAAATTCATTGGCTGGGCAAACAGGACATCTACAAAATATTTATTTTTTTATAATTCAATTTAACAATTTTTAAAAAATATTTCAAATATAAATATAAAAATATAATATAAATTGTATACATTTATAAATATCATAAAAATACATACATCTAAATATTAAATATAAATGTTATATTTATAAAAATAAAGAAATTTGAAATTGAAAAATTTCAGCATTACAATGCAGCCACGTTCACACAGCAGCAGAATATGGTTGTCAGTTCATTATTTTAGTCTTTAATACAGTTATGTTCACACACAGTATGGTTATTTACACAAGTGACAACTGCATTGGCGGATTTCTATAGTAACTGTTGAATTTGTAACATGATAATTGTTTGTTTTGGATCTTGGTTATTCCGTCTGAATGATATTGATGCGAGACAGATAAGGTTTTGGTTTTGAATGCAATAAGCACTAAGTGAAGCAGATCAATAAATCCACTCCGTTGACATTAATTTCTGAGCCCCAGTATTTCAGCAGCCGGCATAATCAATTCAGCAGCAACGATTCAGGAGAGATAGCTGACAGTACAGTCGTGTGTAATGAATACAGAGTCAGTACAATAGAGATCTTATTGCATTTTCCTGAACCTCTTCATCTCTTCACCCTTCTTCATCTTAGAGTCACACTTTACAAAGCCAAGCTTAACCCTCTGGTTTAGGGTTTCATCAAACTAGGCTTCTGATAGTGACCTTAGAGAACAAAGTTTCACTGAAATGCACAAGTTCTAGAAAAGATAGCATCGACATCTTTGGATTTGGTGAAATGGCAGGACCATCTTTGGATCTTTTAGGCGTAATCTTGTTAAAACTTTCACCTTCTGTTGCAACATATGAATAAGGATTTGTTTTGTGTGTTTTTGGGACAAAACCCACACACTCTCCAGTTAATGGAGAAACATATTACAACGCATTTCATGGTTGAGTCTCATGAAGCACCTTAGAAACCAGATATCAATGCCCTGGCAACCAATGATCACCCTAGAAACCACATATCAATTCTCAAAACTCACTAACAACTGCTTGAAAACATCTTGAAAATCACTCAGAACAGCTTATCAACTGCCCTTGCAACCGCTCAGAACACTTTATTAATAGCATAGTAACACCCTGGCAACCACCCACAACACCCTAAAGCAACATCCTAAGAAGCACTAAGAACACATTATCTCCTGAATCACAACACTCAGAACACTTTATCAACTGCCTAATAACACCCAGGCAACCAACCACAACACCCTAACAACAGTATAACAACATGCTAAGAAACACTAGGAACACTTTATCTCCTGAATTGCAACACTCTGGCAGCCACTCAGAACACTTTATTAATTGCATAGAAACTCTCTGGCAACCAGCCACAACACCATAAAAACTGTATTGTGAAATGGTAAAAACTCCCAGAACACCTTAGCAACCAGATAATGACACACTGGTAATGCTTAAAAACAACACCTTAGCAACTGCAGAGCATTACCCTGGGAACCACTCAAAACATTTTATCAACTGCATAGCAACACCCTGGCAACCACCAACAACACCTTAACAACTGTATGGCAGCATGCTAAGAAGCACTAAGAACACTGTTTCCTGAATCACAACATCCTGGCAACCACTCAGAACACTTTATTAATTGCATAGAAACACCCTGGAAACCACCCACAACACCCTAACAACTGTATTGCAACATGCTAAGAACACTCTATCTCCTGAATTGCAACACCCTGGCAACCAGCCACAACACTATAAAAATTGTAGTGTGACATGGTAAATGGTAAAAAAAACAACAACACTCAGAACACCTTAGCAACCAGATAATGACACCCTGGTAATGCTTAAAACAACACCTTAGCAACTGCAGAGCATTACCCTGGCAACCACTCAGAACACTTTGTCGACTGCATAGCAACACCCTGGCAACCACTCTCAACACCATAACAGCTATATAGCAACATGCTAAGAAGCACTAATAACGCTTTATATCCTGAATCGCAACACCCTGGCAACCACTCAGAACACTTTATCAATTGCATAGAAACACCCTGGCAACCAGCCACAACACCATAAAATTTGTATTGTGACATGGTAAAAAAACACAGAGAACACCTTAACAACCAGATAACGACACCCTGGTAATGCTTAAAAACACCTTAGCAACTGCAGAGCTTTACCCTGGCAACCACTCAGAACACTTGATGAGCTGCATAGCAACACCCTGGCATCCATCCACAACACCCAAACAATTGTATAGTACCATGCTAAAAAAACACTCACAACCCCATAGCAACTGCAAACAGTAGCAACACCCTGGCAACCATTCAGAGCACTCTAACAATGGTATAGAAACATGCTAAAAAAACATCCAGAGCACCCTAGCAAATTCACGGCAACACCCTGGCAACCACCCAGAAAACCCTAACAACATGGTAAACAAATTAGCCTCGATATTTAAATAGATTTGGTTAATGGCGTCACCATCTTTGGATTGTTTTAGGCGTAATCCAGTTAAACCTTTGAAAGTCACCTTCTGTTGCAACATACGAATGTGGATTTATTTTTTTGGTACGTTTTTGGGACAAAAATGAGACACACACAATCAAAAGCATTGAGCATGTCTAAGGCATACTTCATTCCAATATTGTCTTTTACATCAACGTCCTTTGTCTTTTACATAAAGAAAACAAGGTTTGTTTTTCTGGTTTGTGCGAAAGTTCAGAGTGATTTATCGAGGCTGAACATGCCTGTGTTTAACATTCAGGGTAATTAGATCTTAATGCAACCGATGTCAGCACAAACATGTTCTGTTGCGAACATGGTAACAGCACGCATACTCAACATGTCCAGGGTTGCTGAGCAGGTTTGTATGTAAAGGTCCGCTGAGACATGGGACAATCAGATAATGGGTTTTATTTTAATGTACACACACTAAAAGGACCAAGCTCTTATGCTTTTAGAAGTGTGTTGAAGCTCAGTCAGTGCGTTTGCATGTGTCAGCACCAGTGTGTGTGTTTCTCACAATGTGCCTCATGCTTTTGTCCCCGATGCTGGAACAGCGTTGGCCCATTAGTGCATTCTCCTCCGTCCAGCTTGAAGAATTTTCCCAGCATGCATCTGAGGATGATGGGACCTCAGCAGGTGCTCTCGTACCAGTAAACTCAGCTCAATGACTAGAGAGCGAGACAGACTGAAAGAAAATGATAAGCTGAAAAAAAAAGAAAATGCAGAACGCATTTGCTACTGCGTGAGTAGAATAGTCTCTCTGAGCCCTCCGTTGCAGACATCAAGCCAAATCTGTTTACCTCTAATGCTAAGATTATATGGGCACACAAACTCGTGAATTACTGCTTTACTACTGTACTTTACTTCTGTATATCTATCTATCTATCTATCTGTCTATCTATAGATATCTTAAACTGAAGAACCCGAGCCATATTATCATAGATATTATAGACCAAGATATCATAGATACTTGGATAGGGGCTCTTTTTCCAGCGATTGTTTTGTTTTTGCTCTGTTTAATTTTTGAATTAGTTAATATTTTTTAATATTGTTTGTATGTTTGTTTGTTTAGTTCCTTTTTCTTTGTTTTATTTTTTCTTGTATTTTTGCTTTGTTTTTTTGTTTCTTTCTTTTTGTTCTTATTGTGTTGTTATTTTGCCATGTTTTTTTCTGTTTTGTGTTTTGATTTGTATTATGTTGTGTTGCGTTGCGTTGTGTTTTTGCTTTGTTTCTTTTTTTGTTTGTTTGTATTGTTCTGTTTTGGTTTTATTTCATATTTTGTATTTGCTGATTGTATTGTGTTTTGTTTTTTCTTTGTTTAATTTTTTTGTTTGTTTTGTATTTTGCTTTGTTTTTCTGTTTTGTTTCTTTCTTTCTTGTTTCTTGTTGTTCATACTGTTATGCTGTTTTGCCACGGTTTTTCTGTTTCATGTTTTGTTTTGTTTGTATTGTGTTGTGTTGCGTTGTGTTTTTGCTTTGTTTTTGTTTCTCTTTTTTCTTTCTTTTCTTTCTTGTTACTTTCTTGTTATTATTGTATTGTGTTGTTTTGCCATGTTGTTTTCTATGTTTCGTGTATTGTTTTGTTTGTATTGGGTTGTGTTGCATTGTGTTTTTGCTTTGTTTAATTTTTTGGTTTTGTTTTGTTTGTATAGTTCTGTTTTGGCTTTGTTTCGTTTTTTTTTTTTGTTTGTTTGTTTTGTTTTTGCTTTTTGTTTTGTGATGTGTTTTGTTTTTGTTTTGCTTTGATTGTATTGTGTTTATCTTTGTTTCTTTTCTTTTGGTTTGTATTGTATTTTTGCGTTGTTTTTCTGTTTCGTTTTGTTTCTTTCTTGTTTCTTTCTTTTTGTTCTTACTGCGATGTGTTGTTTTGCCATGTTTTTTTCTGTTTTGTTTTGTTCGTATTGTTCTGTTTTGGCTTTGTTTTGTATTTTGTTTTGAGTTTGCTTTTTTTTTTTTTTTCTTTGTTTCATTTTTATTTTGTATTGTTTTGTTTTGGCTTTGTTTTGTATTTTTGCTTTTTGTTTTGTTTGTTTGCAATGTATTGTTTTGTTTTTGTTTTTGCTTTGCTTTGGTTTGCTTTTGTTTTGTTTTGTTTGGAAAATACTTTTTTTTTGTAAGTGTCTTAGACTTTGATTATAATTTTCCATTTTTTTGTCTGTTTCAAAATTTATAATTTATTCCTTAAAATCTGTAAAGTAGCCTAAAGTGGATCCCACTGTTTCTGCTATTTGCATAGATGCATTGCCATTACGTTGTTGTGCACTCATGCCAATAAAGCACTTTGAGAAATTAAAACTGAAATTTTAAATAGGAGAGAGCATGAGGAATGAAGAAAGTGAGAGGTCAGTCCACATCTTAGTTGCACACGCACACTGAATTACAGAAGTGTGTCGAGACAAAAGAACTGAGCAAAAAGAGACACTCTGACAGCTGAGAGGATGATTGTCATGTCACCCTGTCCCTCCTCCATCTTGATCTTCTTTCTCTCGGCTGTGTCATCTCTCTTGTACACACACAATTGTTGAAGATGACACATGAGGTCAGCAGTATCTCTCTGCCTTCATTACCGATCACTCACACACACCACTGCTCACACAATACCTTTCACTGCTGTGCACACGTTATTTAAATGCTCCATACACACGTGTCTCTTGGCCTATACATGTATAGGTCACTACATGTTGTAATAGACCATATATTGAAATATATACGTGGAAAAAAGACCTAAATTGAACATTTATGTATTTTAATTTTCATGTGGAATTTTCATCCAGTTTGTCCATTACATACCATAAAAACTAATGAACTTAATGTGGTGCATATTTGTCAGCTATTCATTAAAAAAGAATTATTTAATTTAAAAAAACAATTACAGTTGTGTATATATAAGATGTAAATAAAGATTATTAGAGTATGTTTTACAAGAAAATACTATTTCTATTTCTGTAAATACTATCTCTTGCTATTTCAAAATGTTATTTTTAATTCAGTGTGTTATTAGCCATTTCTTTGTAATTATTTGTGAATTTTACTAGCAAGTTCAAATTGTTTTACCACCTTTTTTCATTGCAGGTAAGATTTCTGTTATAGTACTAATTAATTGCGTGTGTTTTAAAAACACAATTACACACTATTTTCATCAACAATAAATCTAATTAGTTTAATTCTCATTCATTTTAACAGAATATTTGTTCCACAGCTAGCCATATTTTAACCATGTTCATACATTTGAATTATTTTCACATAAACTGATACTAAGCAATTTGAATAAATGCATTTTGAAAATATGATTATTTAAATAAAATAAAAAAGATGCAAATAGGTATGATTATGATGAATATGCCATGATTCTCTGAGTTCAGAAACCATGCCTATTTTATTTCTGTATGACTGCCAAATATGTATTTAATATGCAAGTTTATTCATTTATGTTAAAGCTTTATAATCCAAATGAATGGTTTTTGTTTGTTTGTTTGTTTGTTTTAATGCAATTCAAATGCATAAATCTTGAATTTAGGTTTAAATATTTTTAGTGTATTATATAATAGAGATTGGTATTGATAGATACTGTAGATATTAATCAGGCATATTAATCAACTGGTATTAGACAAATTTTTGATGATTTTACTATTTTTTTTGTTTTTGTTTTTTTTAATTATTATTTTTTTATTAATTATTTTTTTATTTTTTTAATAAACATTTGTTTTGTTTTGTTTTTTATAAAATTTGTTAATTTTTTAATAAATTTTTGTTAATAAACATGCTGGCCTGGCAGATTAACATAACAGTTAGCATTTCATTACATGTGGGTAATTTTTATTATTATTTTAAAGTATCCTAATGTAAATATAGTTGGTAACACTTTATTTTAAGGTGTCATAATGCAGAGTAATTACCTAATTAAGTACTTAGTAGTAGCCGTTGTACTTACATGAAATAAAATGTACTTACCATGTAACTAAGTTATAAACAGCCTGTACTTACAGTTTGTAATTATGTAGATGTAACAGGCTGCTACTGTTACACAAATGTTACATCCGAGTCTGTTACACAGCTACTAGTACACTTAAGTACAATCTCGATACACTTAGTAGCGTATGCCTGTGTAATATTCTGTAATTGTAATGTAATTAGAAATGTATTACATGTATTTAAGCTGTGTACTTGTGGGTTAAATCTAAGGTGCAGCTGGATAAGGTGTACAGTATAGATACACATGAAGTACACTTAATTACAATCTTGGGTAACACTTTAGAATACTGATCCATCATTAATGAATAACTACACAAGAACACATGAGTAACACAATATTAGCACTCTAGTAACTATTAGTAACTAACAAGGAACTCTGATTAATGAATTAGTAAGTAATAGTGCTTAGTCAAATGTGGTAGTTCACTATTAACTAATCAGTAACTATTATTTTTTCATACCTCCCTAAGAACTACTGCATACAGGTTCATAATTAATATGAATAATACATAATGTATAATTAATTCTAAAGTAAAGGTCATGGTAACCCACTAGTAATGACTCAAGTATTACCAAATTCTTCAGAAGGAATTACTAATTATTTGGATCAGTATTCTAAAGTGAAGATCATGATAACTCCCTAGTAACGACTGAAATCATTGTAAGCTTTTGAGAGTGTTGTAAAGCATTGGATAGTAATTATTCAGGTGTTACTACATCCTTCTGAAGGAATTACTCATTTTTTGGATCAGTATTCTAAAGTGAAGATCGTGATAACTCCCTAGTAATTACTGAAGTCATTGTAAACTTTTAAGGTTTTTGTAAGGTTTTGGTTAGTAATTCATTTAGCTACATTTGGTAACACTTAAATCATTACTAGTGGGTTACCATGATCTTCACTTTAGAATACTGATCCAAATAATTAGTAGTTTCTTCAGAAGGATGTAGTAACACTTGAGTCATTACTATCCAAAACCTTACATATATCTCAAAAGCTTAAAATGACGTCAGTCAATATTAGGGAGTTATGATGCTTTTCACTTTAGAATACTGATCCAAGTAATTAGTCGTTCCTTTAGAAGGATTTGATAATTCTTGAATCATTACTAGTGGGTTACCATGATCTTCATTTTGGAATTAATTATACATTATGCATAATACACATTAATTATGAATCTGTATACAGTAGTTCTTAGTAGTTCTCCAGTATATATTAAAAAAAATAGTAGTTATTGATTAGCTAACAGTGAACTACCAGTTTCAACTGAGTGCTATTACTTACTAAATCAGTAATCAGAGTTTCTTGTTAGGTAGTAGTTACTACAATGTTAATAGTGCATTAGTGACTTGTTCCTGTGTAGTTATTCATTAACAAAGGATCAGTATTCTAAAGTGTTACCCAATCTTGATACACTTTATTTTAAGTAGCTTATGTCTGTGTACTTACATTTATAATTATGTTGTATAAAGTCTGCAACACATATGTAACAATCTTTTGGTTACATAAGTTGCTGTGTAACAGACTCGGCCTGTTACATATGTGTAACAGTAGCAGCCTGTTACATCTACATAATTACAAACTGTAAGTACAGGCTGTTCCATACCTTAGTTACATGGTAAGTACATTTTATTTCATGTAAGTACAATAGTTACTACTAAGTACTTAACTAGGTAATTACTCTGTATTTTGGACACCTTAAAATAAAGTGTTACCATATAGATTTTGTTTGATTTCTACAGCTTTATTCATGTCTTTTTTGTTATTTGGTACAGGCATTAGTCACTTAAATATCGCTATAATTTGCCCACTATTAGACTTTTTTTTTGTAAAACAGGTACAAACTGAATATAATTTTTCAGACAGATGAATAAAAGTTAACATAATGGGATGAAGGTCTAGGGCCCTCTACTGTCTGAAATAAATACTGCATCTTAATAAAAAAGATCTATACCTGGTGCTTTATCAACTTCATTATATTATATTTGCTCTTTCGCTGTTCTTTTTCTTTGAAACATAAATCAAATGCCATAATTCTTTAAATCATTGGTTTGTGGAAATCATAATGGAATAATAAAAGTCAAATGTTAAGGGTTGTTCACAGTACTGACTATAGGACACTTAGCTTATTTGCATTACATGACAGATTGAACTCTGTAATGCGAAGCCATTTTATCAGCGTTTTATTATAGTTACACTGTCAAGCTCAATAGTTCAAGCCCGTTATAAGGGGAAAAAATCACATGAATGACCTGCAATGTATGTTTTAGTATAATGCCATGCAATCTGTCAAAGTAAAGGAACACTTTGGATAGAAAAGCATGAGTCATTTCCGCCGTACTGAGATGTAGCAATAGCTGAAAGCATTGATTGTTTCAATCCTGAGGCTCTGAACCCACCTGAACCATGTCAATGGCCATTTCTACTTAGCAACTAAAGTACAAACGCATTGCGCTGTCACCATCTGTTGCCTTGTTAGCGAAGCATGCTGACCTGTGGCGAGGGTGGAGTAATAGCTTGAAATTGTAGTTTATAGAGGATGTTACACAACATGATCTTTACTAAGAAATGCCAAACAGCATTTATTGGAAACTGCTGAGATAATGATAGCACTTCTTCTGGAATTCAAAAACAGTTATTATCAAGTGAAAATGTGGGCCAACTACTATTCGTCTTTGCATTTTCTTAACCGTTCGTCCTGTAGGAGTGCTGGATGGGTGGCAGCTCTATCACAGACAACCTAATAATGATATATTAAGTATATTTTCACCAAGCCTGTCAAAAATAAGGGTCACATTTCATGCCAAAAAAAAAAAAAAAAAAAAAAAAATGAGAACACGAACTGGAAGAAGCAGCAGAAGCATCATTTTTATAATTTTTTACCCCCCAAAATCAAAAATGAATATATATATTTATATATATATATATATATATATATATATACACACACACACACACACACACACACATTTAATTGCTGAAAATAATAATAAAAAAAAAATATTTTCAATCAAAATGCATATGTATGTATAATACACATAATCGGTATATAATATAAGAAACATCTGGTTCATATTTCACTACAAAATTGAAGTACTACTACTACTACTACTACTAATAATAATAACAATATAATAACATAAAAATGACTATAAGTATAAATATAAATATGCCTGTAAGTATAAATATATTATTTTTATAAAAAAATTAAGCACATTTACCACCCCAAATTCTATTGCTGTTAAGCAAAATAAAAGAGCTATAATAGTAATAATAATAATGATGATGATTATAATAATAATAATAATAATACAATAATACAAACAAATATTTTGTTTATAAAAAATTAAAATTAATTAATAATTTCATTTAAATTTTCATTTACATTTTTTGCTGAAAATATTTTTTGCTAAATATTTAAATTGCAAAACTAAATAAATAAATAATCTGTGATTACTATAATAATAACAATAATAATAATAATACAGTTTATTCATAAAAACAATAAACATGACTGGGCCATATTTCACCACAAAAGAAGAAGAAGAACAAATAACATTATCGTACAATAATAATAATACAAAAATAACAATGTGATAATATATTAAGATAAAATATTTAAATATACATTTTAAAATGTACCTAATTGTCATATAAAATATTGTCATGTTGCAAAATACCTGGATAACATATTTTTCTTTTTTCTATGACTTAAAGAATTCTTCACAAGAGTGCAAAAAGATGAACTGATACAAACATGCATTAGCATACTAACAAACAATTTACATCTAATTTACATCTAAATGTCTTTTTGGCAAGATGAATATCTCACTCTCTCTTTCCAAAGGTCGTACTCTAATCTATTTTTCTGTGTTTTAAACACTGCCATTATTTATGTTGTATGGCCTGTCAACACACCGAATGACAGATTCAACATCTCTCTGAGACGATGTACACAATGTGCATGCATGTGGGATTTTCCCACAGCTTATGTAAACAATCCTTCATACTGGTTCTTCTCCACACGTTTACTCGTCTCAGCAGTAATAAAGAGTTTTCATGAGTCTGAACGTGTGACAGGATGTGAACATGATTGTGTGCAGAGCTGCAAGGGGCTGATGGGACGCACATGGCTGACTGTGACCGTATGTTATCAGTTACATACATGACCCATGAGATGAGAGAACATGAGAGAATGTTTGCCCTAGCAAAGAACTTTAAGTATCTTGACAAATTTTCCACGGAAGCTATAGTTTCGTCTAGTTATAATCCATATTAAATGAAAACAGGATCACTTTCAAACAGTGTTTACAATGCGAGAGTGCAGGGCAGTTAAAAAAATGCAACAAATAGCACATAAAGATGTTAGTAATACAAATATTAAACATTAGTTCCCTCATTTTAGTTAAATCGTATCCACAAATTAGGAGTTTGTTTCCCCAACGTATTAACTCATTCCTTCATTTTAAATCATTGACATGTTGTACTTGTTTTGATTAAATCAAATTGGTACAACATGGTCACGATTGTATGGAAGCTTGTTTCTGCCAAGGGATGAAAACAAAAACATTAAAAAAGGTAATTGCGACTTTTTATCTCACTAGTTTGATTTTTTTTTTTCTCACAACTCTGAATTTTCAGAATTTCAGAATTTTCAGTCAGAACTTCAAGACGTAAACTCTCAATTCTGAGAAGTAGTGTTGTAATTGTTAGATATAACTTGCAATTGAGAGAATAAAGTCAGAATTGTGAGAAATAAACTTAAAATTGCAAAGAAAAAAGTCAGAATTCTGAATATCTCGCAATTCTGACATCTTTCTCTAAATTTTGAGAAAAAGTCAGAATTGTGACATGAACTCAGAATTGTAAAAAAAATAGTCAGCATTGTGAGGTATAAATTTAGAATTGCGAAGAAAAAAGTCAGAATTCTGAATTAGTATCTTGCAGTTCTGAAGTCTTTCTCTGAATTGCAAGAAAATGTGACATATAAACTCAGAATTGTGAGAAAAATAGTCAGAATTGTGAGGTATAAATTTAGAATTGCGAAGAAAAAAGTCAGAATTCTGAATTAGTATCTTGCAATTCGGAAGTCTTTCTCTGAATTGCAAGAAAATGTGACATATAAACTCAGAATTGTGAGAAAAATAGTCAGAATTGTGAGGTATAAATTTAGAATTGCGAAGAAAAAAGTCAGAATTCTGAATTAGTATCTTGCAGTTTTGAAGTCTTTCTCTGAATTGTGAGAAAATGTGACATATAAACTCAGAATTGTGAGAAAAATAGTCAGAATTGTGAGGTATAAATTTAGAATTGCGAAGAAAAAAGTCAGAATTCTGAATTAGTATCTTGCAATTCGGAAGTCTTTCTCTGAATTGCGAGAAAACGTGACATATAAACTCAGAATTGCGAGTAAAAATAGTCAGAATTCTGAATTAGTATCTTGCAGTTCTGAAGTCTTTCTCTGAATTGCAAGAAAACGTTTCTGGTCCGGCTTTCTCAAGCCAACTTAAAGTTTGTCTCGACAAACTTTTTTATCTAGTTAAGTTGGCTTGAGAAAGCCAACTTACTGAAATCCTATTTAAACTTATTATTATTAAGTTGGCTTGAGAAAGGGTGGTTGGGTACTCAGGGTGGTTGCTAGGGTGTTGCTATGCGGTTGCTAGGGTCCACTGGGTGGTTGCTAAGGTGTTGCTATGCGGTTGCTAGGGTACTCGGGGTGGTTGCTAAGGTGTTGCTATGTGGTTGCTAAGGTACCCGGGGTGGTTGCTAGGGTGTTGCTATGCGGTTGCTAGGGTAACTGGGGTGGTTGCTAGGGTGTTGCTATGGTACCCAGGGTGGTTGCTAAGGTGTTGCTATGTGGTTGCTAGGGTACTCGGGGTGGTTGCTAAGGTGTTGCTATGTGGTTGCTAGGGTACTCGGGGTAGTTGCTAGGTTAGTTTGGATGGTTGCTAGAGTGTTGCTATGAAGTTAGAAATAGATGACAGACAGATAGATAGAGTTAAATTACAGATAGATAGACAGAGTTAGAGTATAGATAGATAGATAGAGTCAGATTATAGATAGATAGATAGATAGATAGATAGATAATTGATGGATAGATAGATAGATAGATAGATAGATAGATAGATAGATTGATAGAGATAGATTATAGATAGATAGATAGATAGATAGATAGATAGATAGATAGTCAGATTATAGATAGATAGATAGATAGATAGATAGATAGATAGATAGATAGAAAAAAAGTGACACAAACTCAGAATTATGAGAAAATTTGTCATAATTGTCAAATATAAATTTAGAATTGAGGAAAAAAGTCATAATTCTGAATTAGTATCTTGCAATTCTGACGTCTTTCTCTGAATTGCGAGAAAACGTGACATGTAAACTCAGAATTGCGAGAAAAATAGTAATAATTGTGAGATATAAATTTAGAATTGCGAGGAAAAAAGTCATAATTCTGAATTAGTATCTTGCAATTCTGACGTCTTTCTCTGAATTGCGAAAAAATGTGACAAACTCAGATTTGCGAGAAAAATAGTCAGAATTGTGAGGTATAAATTTAGAATTGCGAAGAAAAAGTCAGAATTCTGAATTAGTATCTTGCAATTCTGAAGTCTTTCTCTGAATTGCAAGAAAAAGTGACAAACTCAGAATTATGAGAAAATTTGTCATTGTCAAATATAAATTTAGAATTGCGAGGAAAAAAAGTCATAATTCTGAATTAGTATCTTGCAATTCTGACGTCTTTCTCTGAATTGCGAAAAAATGTGACAAACTCAGAATTGTGAGGAAAATAGTCAATTGTGAGATATAAACTTAAAATTGCAAAGAAAAAAAGTCAGAATTCTGAATTAATATCTCACAATTCTGACGTCTTTTTCTGAACTGCGAGAACACATGAAAAACTCGAATTGTGAGAAAAATAGTCATAATTGTGAGATTTAAACTCAGAACTCCAAGGAAAAAGTCTGAATTGTGAAAAAGTCGCAATTACCTTTTTTTAATATTATTATTATTATTATTATTATTATTTATCATATAGCTGAAACAAGCTTCCATACAATTTACTTAAACGAGTGAACAAATTTCTAATTTGTGACCGTAATATATATATTCCATATTTTCGGGGCTCTGTAAGGTCTGGAGTTGCATTTTCTTAAACCTTGAACTTCTTTTAACTAAAGTGCAACATTTTCGGAACGCTGTTTTATGCACAATCCACTGCATTAATTTTCCTTTTTTCTATGTAAACATGCACTAGATGAATGTGTTTTAAAAGGAGTTAAAACGTGTATCTAAACCTTGTTTATATATATTCCACTACCCTGCGTCTTGCTTTTTTTAAATGCACAAATTCTTTCTGTGTGAACGGCCTGTGTTTTGGAGCCTGTTGTTTTCAGTTCTAGTTTAGATAACAGTATTGGCGAACACTACATTTTACACTGGGGTAACTTAATGTAGAAACAGTGACTGAACATCAGAATATGGTAAGAATATTGGGTAACACTTTAGTATAGGGACCAATTACTATTAATCACTATTAACTAGTTGCTTATTAGCATACCTATTATTAACACATTGGCTGTTTATTAGTACTTATAAAGCACATATTCTGCATGACCATATTCTACATCCCTAATCCTACCCAATACCTTAACAACTTAACAACTACTAACTACTAACTTACTAACTATTAATAAGCAGCAAATTAGGAGTTTGAGGCAAAAGTTGTAGTTAATGGTTTGTTAATAGCGAGAATTGGACCTTAAAATAAAGTGTGACCGTAGAAATCTGAAAAGAGCTCATCTGGCCAATACCTGTATTAACCAGATATTTGGGTCATTTAAAATACTTATTCCTAATATCCTCCATAATTAAACATTCACTTATCTGCACAGGCCTCATATCTCTGCTTATTATTTTGCAATAATCACTGACTGTATCCTTTCCCTTGTATATCAATGATAAACAATGCTGACAAGACCATTGCTTTTTGTTAGCCAGTGAAAGGATGCTGTACAAATGTCCACCCATCTGTGCTTCTTTTGTCATAGCAGAGATTGCATATGCCTCCAATTTCAAATATCTGAAAAGACTGAGATCACGGAGACATATTAAACTTATTCCACCCTCATAATTGTTGAGACTGACTGCAGCCTTTCTGCCTCCTGCTATCCAGAAACTACTTGTTGTGAAAATGTCCAGAGAATGTGATACATTTTCTTTCTTTCGAACATAATGGCTACTGGTCAGAATTACACATTTCACATTATTGCCCACGAAGAAAAGAAAAAAAAAAATATATATATATATATATAGTTCCTTTAACACATGTACACCTTATAATGGGTCATGTTGTCACAACAGGTGAAATATTAAACCATATATATGGTAAAATATCATCCAGTCCTCAGCAGGAGCAACAGTAATAGTGATGCTTGCAAATTAATGCATTAAATTGTTGTTTCTTCATTTTACACTAGAGGGCACCATTGAGCTTTATACATGTAACTGCATTAGGACAGGAGATTAATATCTCCTCAGAGCTGACTATAAAAACAGGGTGTGTTTGTTATTCTGATCAACCCTTGTCATGCTCATACCAGCCTTTTTATTCCTCAGTTCGTAGTTTGTTTGTAAAATCAGGTTTTGTGTGCATGAGGATGTTTGATCTCAGATCTCATCCTCAGGGCAAGGGTGAATTATATTTTGACTCTGTGTATTTTTGTGTGTGTGTCTGGGATGTTGAACTTGGCGTTTGTGACGGTGTGGTCTTGGCGTGAAGATGCTCGCAAGTTTATGTTAGCAGGTCAGAAATCCAGGAGGCTACAATCCACAAATAACCACCGGAGACAAACTGGAACATTCACCTTCCACCTCTGTCTGAACTGCTCCAGTTACTAAAGATCTACATTTACTCACTCAATACACAATCAGGCTAACTAACATTAACCAGGTATGTGCTTCACATACTGTATAAGTAGCAGTGGATCTCTAAAAGTGTAATCCGCAGATTAGTAACCACACAACAATACCCTAGCAACCAACCAGAACACTATAGGAACTGCATCGCAATATTGGCTAAAAATAAAAGCTAAAAAATATTCAGAATGGCTTAGTAACCACAGAGCAATGCCTAAACAATCACCTACAACACCTTAGCAACTTCATAGCAAAGAAAAAAACACCCACAATGCACAAATAACCACATAGCAACACCCCAGCAACCACTCAGAACAGTTTAGTAGCCACATAGGAACACCCTAGCAACCACCCAGAGCATCATAGTAAAGTTAGAACTACTCAGAACAGCTTAGTAACCACGTAGCAACACCCTAGGAACCACCCAGAACATCATAGCAAAGTTAGAACTACTCTGGGATGCGTTTCCCAAAAGAATCGTTGGCTAACTATGGTAGTAAGTTCCATTGAACTCTATTGGTAATGACGGAACATGCGACCATAGTTGCTTTCGGGAAACGCACCCCAGAACAGCTTAGTAACCACTAGCAACACCCTAGCAACCACCCAGAACATCATAGAAAAGTTAGAACTTCTCAGAACAGATTAGTAAACAGATTAGTAACCACGTAGCATCACCCTAGCAACCACCCAGAACATCATAGCAAAGTTAGAACTTCTCAGAACAGCTTAGTAACCACGTAGCAACACCCTAG